>OX940984.1:8401157-8591157 GCA_954871275.1 Leptopterna dolabrata | reverse complement strand
TTTTAGCGTTTTAGCAACATGTTGGTAACATGAGCTTTTGAGGTATCGGTTTTCATGTTTTTTTTGGACGAGAAGACCGAATATGAAGTCGATTTTGACCAAGGAGTGGAAAATTGAGGTTGTACCAGATGTTCAGCTCCCAAAATTGATTTTTTATGAGTCAAAAACCTGCGAAATCGTCTGAAATCACCATCAATTTGTAGAATAACACTAGGAAAAGTGTCAACACGTGGATCAAGACGATTAAATGGCACTACCAATGATCAACGATAATTTAAAAAAAAAAAAGGAGCGTACCACCTAATTTAAGTTTTGGGGCCAAAATTGGTGGAAACCATCAGAAATAGCTATTTCAATTATTTTACATGAAAGCAACAATAAATGAACAGCCAGCATTTCTGTAGGTATGTCCAATAGAATAATAAACCCATGTGACAAGGACTTTGCAGCGTTTTTGAAATTTGAAATATGAATGACTAAAAGCTAACTTCGATGATTTGACTAAATTCGACTGTTGATTAGATTAGGTCAGCCTAGTCTATACTGTGTCGAACGATGCTTCAATTGTAGCAAAAAGGCAGAAAACTAGAGGTTTTATTTTTCATATCTGGAGTTGAGTGTTTTCCACATCAAAAAAGGCCCTACAAGTCTGAAGCTATAAGTGCAAATTGTGAAAGGTGGACGGTTAGATCTTATAATGACCTTATTACAAATGTAGAATGATTGGAATACAGGAATAGTTGAAAATATGGATGGCATGATAATTATGTGAATTTAATAATTATTTAAGAATGATATCATTGAAGTATATATCAACGAAACCTGAGGACGTTTATCTTGGTATTCAGGCAATGCATACCTATCTTTATTGTAGGCTCTTTGGATCTCCAAACTCCAATACTTCTTCCCACAAGTCCAATTCCCTACCTTTGGGTTTCCTATGAATTACTTCACCATTATTCAACGAATAACATTGTGGCAGATGTTGGACCCGGTCACTAAAAATGGTTCGAGCAAAACGAAGACGTTTCGACCTAGTCGACGAAAAATCCCTGAACCAGCAATCCCGCAATAGTTAACTACATTGAAATGGAAATTTATTTATCCCTTATTTTTACCTTACAAATATTATTAATATACCTATTCCACATATACATATAAATAAACTTTTTTTTATTAATTAATGTATATATGCAGATGTCGAAGACAAGGTAGGTCTATTATAATGTTTATTTTATATACATATACATTATACCATAAGGTTGAAATTTGTATACGTATTTTAATTTCTTGAAAGCTTTGATCTAAATTATACATGGGATACCGAATTTTACTCTATACATCATCACAATGTTCATTATTATTTGATTCTTTAAAATATTATTGATTTTTTATAGAGTGGTAGTTCATATGTTGAGTTCTATTTTTATTAAATCCCATTTTTAGTATTCTATTTTGCAAGACGAATAGGTAGTAGATCAACAGCACTTTTGTATGTTCCTCCCCGTATTGGGATGGCAAACTGTTTGCTGAAATATGGAGGTATCCAAAAGTTATCACCAACAACCAACAAGTTGAGAATGGTGAAATGGCATTCTATTCCAGATCATCCCTTATTTGAATGCAGAAATGTCTCCGGTTCTCCGCAATAATTCCAATTTGAATTTTCAATTCCGAACAGAAGCCCGACTCAATTAAGTTCTCGTAGTTGAAGCTCGCTGACTTTGAACCACTCTAAACGGTGTTTGCCGAGTAAATCGCCTTCCTAAACGTTTCCCTCCGCCCGCTCGAATATCCTGACTCGTGTAGACTATTAAATAAAATTTATCATCTCCGAAGAGCTTCTCGGCGAAGCTGACTCGGTCTGACACTTGTTGAATCATAGCGACTTCTGAGCGTCCCGAACTGCCTCAGTGCGCCGAGCGGCTCCCAACTGCTTTTGACTGGAGCGCTCCATTCTCACTGTTTATAGGTTCCTTTTCTCTTCCTCTCAACGTCAGTTTTCCCATTTTGTGAAACCCGTATTTGTGGATAGTTAACAGTCCGTCGTCACTAGCAAGTTGAGTAACCTACTGCAGGGGAGCGATGTAATCATCAGTAGGCCTTCGCTTCGGGAGAATTCCCAAGTCAGTTTGTCCCTATTTACACAAAAGAGAGGGTGGAGGGGAGTTGACCGGCGGCCGGGGATACAAGGGAAGTGAAAGGTTGTTTTGTGAAGGGGTCCTTTATCATTAGGGACTAGAATTTGCATAATTTGCATATGTGTTTTTTATCGTGTATATCGTTCTACTTTACCGTTTTGAGGGTATCTGAAGCGTTTAGCGTGTGTTAAATTCAAATTTAAAGGTGCTCCTTGCGTATGCGCTCTACAGTCGTGAATCTCCTTGAGTACGCGCTCTACGGGTGCCGGGTGCGTTCTACCTTTTTTTGGGAGTAGAGTTGACGGACCGTGGGTTTTTGGGCTGAAAAAGGGTCTTATTGTAGGTATTTCGTTGCCGATCGACGTGATAGAGCCACGCTAGTGCCAATCATTCAGCGGGAATGTGAAGCGGGCTCTACTGCATTACGTTGACCCAAGCACTGGTGCACATACCCAAAATATTGAGCGGTCTTAGAAGGAAAGTACAATATTCTGAAAAAAAAAAAGAGAGGCACTTCCAAAGAAATGTTGCAGTCCCACCTCGATCGCGTGTGCTGGGATGTGCTACATTCAAACGATATCGACAAATTTATTTCGTTCTTAAATGACGTGAGGGAGGTGTACCGGTCGTAGTGACATTATTTATAACCTATGATTTTCGACGATTTGTGATCCACCACTGAGATAATTCAACGAGCTGTGATTAACCACAACGATATTTTTCCTCATTCAACTGCCTGGAATCTGCATACAATGAGTTGGTAAGGGGCACCGTGGTAAGTACCTAGATATCCCCCCTGCAGAAGGCACTCAGTTTGTAGAGCGCATACGCGAGGAGCACCAATTTAAATAGCATAATATGTTGCATATTTAGTTCGATTTCAGAGATTTTTGCATATTTTGGCCGTTTTGTGCATATTTCTGCATTTTTAATGGAAACTAGGGGAATTTCCAGATTTTTCGACATCCCAATCGCCAAATCCTCCGAGATATGTGTCTCTGAAAAGGAGTCACGGATATTCTTAGGCCATTCACCGTTTAATCCGTGTACCTGGAAGGGCTTAGCACAAACAAACCAGAGGGCATCAGGATGTGTTGGTCGCCCGGAAGAATCAGCCGAAAATGAAGCACTCTGACCTCTCATCTGGCCTTACCCCAGGAGAACTCTCAGCATTGAAATGTTTACCCATCGTGTCCTATGATGTCGAGAGGTCATTTTCTGCCTTAAAGTTGCTCCTCAGCGACAACCGTAGGAGATTTACGGTTGACAATTTGGAAAAATCAATTGTGATCCAGTGCTATAATTGTGATAGCGAGTGACTTTTTTGAATAAATGTAAATATTGTACAGTCGAGAAAAAAGGTGTGTAAATTTTCATTCCATTTTCTTCCTTGATCCTTTTCTATAATTTTTTAAGGACGCGATAATAACTGGAACATAATGTATAAACTCAAGTACGTCTCACAGCAAAATTTAGTTCATTTTAGAAATATTTTTAATTTTTTTAAACGTAATTTTGCTTGGGGTGCATATTTTGCCCATTTCGATTGCATATTTTGGCCAAATTTTGTGCATATAATTCCAGTCCCTACTTACATCGACCCTATCCGGTTAGGTGCATGTCATAATAATCATAATTTGGCAGTTACACGTAATTAGACCTTGACCACATTTTAATATCGCATAGTCTGGACGCATCGATCCCCTTTATTATTTGCCTACCTATAGGTACCTGCTGAGATTGCACCGTTATACTTACACACATTTAGGCCAATCCGAACCGTTGTTAGCCACTCACGAGATGGTCGCATGAGGAAACGGAGCATAACTAGACTGTTTTTTGCCCATCAGGGCGCGTCTACGAGTCTCAGAAAACCTCGTGTTTGTTCTGGAATATTCCCCGTCTTGATCGATCCTTGGAATCCTCCGGTACGACTATCATGTTCGGCGCTGCGCGTTATTTAGAGGCTTCCTACTGGATTCCAAGGGACTATTACCATCATTGGATGGGTAATATTTTCATTAGCAGAGTGAAAGGGAAACGAACTAATACAGAACCAGTGTAGTTAGCTTTCAAGTTACCAATGTTGGGACCTTAGTAATTTGCTTCAGATGGTCATTTCAATATAAATATGGCCTTCTCGGCTTTTGACCCGAATGTGCCCAATCTGTGACCCTATTTTAAATCAGCCCTTCAACCAACAGCCGCACTTCATTTTGCATCCTGTTTTCCGAACGTAAAGAAGCCATTCATTCGTGTTTGAACCGAACAAATAACGTTGACCCTCCACATCAAAATTTCGACTAAGTTCCGGCAAACAAGGTATACTTAGGGAGCCCCAAAAGACATTACGAGCTTTTTGAAAAATGAATAAATCAGTCAAACTTCAGTGAAAATAAATTTCTTCTGCTTACATTCAACAACACCATAAAAATATCTTGTACCTATATGACCCCCACCACTGAGATGAAATTTACGAAAACCTTATCACAGATGTCTCGCAGGAGCAAGGAGCTCCTGTTACCATGAATGGACAGTTATCGGGACATGGTGACCAACGGTTGTGTCCTTTCATTGAAGATCTGGATATTGAACATGTTTGGTTACAGCTGGGGCAACATGCTTAAACAAGTGCCGACTCAATGGAGAGTGTCATATACCAGATAGTGTCTTCCATAATTAAATCGGAGGTTTTTAAAATATAAATACATATTTTTAAAACTTTGCATTTTTAATTGAAATTTTACTGGTTTTTTATTTTTCAAAATTCAGACACTCTTCACGTCCGTGTATGAATGAAGTACCTTGTTTTCATCATAACCTCCACAAAGACAAAATTATCCAATTATTAACCCAAGCATTTGGGAGATTCGGCTAGGTCGCACTAACTTTCTTCCACACTTCTGAATTTCCATGGAAATTATTCGTTCTATCAGCACTCCTAAAAATTTTTTGTGGTCGAAAGTAACGGCGAATCTGTAAAAACTTCAAATCCTGCTTGTTGCCATATCATTGCTTCTCAAAACCACCTTTCACCTCGGAACTCTCACCAACAATACGTGGAAGTACATTTTCTCCAAGCTCTCACAGTTTGTAGGTAATGTCCCCAGGGATAGACTTAGGAAATAAATAAAGCGAAGAGAATAACCAAACAAATCCGAGGTGAACTCATTCGAAACATAATGAATCGACCATTCAATATCCCTAGGTATTATCTTTCTAGATGCGATCAATAACACTCGAAGCGTTTCAATTATAGTAATCCAAAATCGATAACGCCAATAAATCGATATTGAGGCTTCACAATGATTCATTTCGACTGGCGACTGAGTCCGGGTTTAAGTCTCGAGGCCAGCGGACTAACCCCTCCTTCCCGTGCCACCGACGATCCAAAATTAGAACACGAATGAGGAAGCGTTTGGGCTCCCCGTGGAATTTCTATTTTCTATTACTGACGGAATCGGTTGATATTTCTTATCTTGCTAATCAAATACCGATTAGGAAAGTACAAGTGTGCTTACTCGGCAAACAATTCGCCCCTGTCGGGATCGGAAGCGATTACAGCCAAAGAACGAGCGCGAGAAATGTGAGTTGCTATTATTCAGTTGGCTTCAATGGGGGAGAAGGGGCGTTGGTTTGAATCATTTTCGAGGATATGGGAGAGTCCAAGACAGTCGAACAGGTCCCAAGAAGGGGAGAAAGGCATAACTAAAGCCAACACTATTTTACAGATTTCTGGGCTTTTCAAGTCCTTTGATAAGATAGGCCAGGGTCAGGGTTCAACGACTTGAAGCGTTTATTCCACATACCTGGCCTTATCCCAATGAAATCTATTGTCCTGGTAGACTTATAATATACCACTCCTGTATATAAGTTAAGACTTTTACCAATAAACAACGGAAAAGGCGAGCTACGCAGTGCGAGGGACGGGCCCAGGTAACTCTCCCTCCAACGGCTCCCAACTGCCATTCCGGTGGGACCCGGGGATGGTAGAGGCGCCTTTATAAGGTGCCCAGCTTGCCTAGCTCGGATATTCATCCAATTTCTCTCCCACGAGTGGATTCCAATTTCTCCTAATCCCCAACTAAGCCTTCTCCTTCCCTCTACATTATCAACAAGGTGAAAACCGGATGAATATCCTCCTTACTTCTTATCCAAATATCCAAGGAGGCCAAACCGCGCAGATATTTTCCAATCCCAATATTCAACGTGGTGAAAACCGGGCGAATATCTACCTAAATCCCAGAGACGTATCCACAGAGGTGAAAACCGCACGGATACAATCCCTCCCACTCCTATCTCTTCCAAAACTCTTACCTATTCAAAATGCAAATAAGAGTCACCTTTTCCTGCAACCAAATTTCACACTCCAAATTTAACCAAAACCAGAGCCATCACATCTGTAGTTGAAGCCAATAACGTGGAAAGAGTACAGTACCAATGATGAAGGCCTACGGATATAGACTGAGTCATAACCTGGAACTCCACATGTGCTCCACATAAATGATGTTCCTCAAGCAGCACTCGTACACTAGAGGACAGCACTGCAGTGCTGATGGATGCAGAACGGACTGTGCTGCGAGTGTATCATGACGACAAGGTTTCAAGGAGTGCAATATGGATCGAGCCAAAACTCCACATAAACGAATAGGTGTGTCCGATGTCCATGGGCGCAGACATTTTGTTTGAAGATGAGACGTAGAGATTGAGCAAAACTTGCTATAACACTCAAGAGTACCTACAGCATTGATAGAGGCAGAATCGGGTGAAGTAAAAAGTAAAATAAAGAAAACAGCAATTTCACGCTGGGGCTTTACGTCCAACGGCCCTGCCGGTGTCGTAGACGTGACCGCGTGATCTCAGGAGGATCAGAATTAGATCATTTTGCTCACGGCTACCCAGTGCTTCACTGCACTAGATTGGATTCAAACCGAGGGACCACAGTCACCGTAAAATGGGCCAAATGACCTATTATTGGACAAAATTAAGGGGTCAGAAATTCTCTAGATCCAGTTTTAGCTAAAACATAATCTGGAAATTACAACAGTCATATCTACCCTCAGAATGATATTAGTTTTACAAAAACATTTAAAAAAATAAGACAATAAATAAAGATAGTAAATTTGACAATCTACCTAGAAAACTTCGTTATTTGAAATTTACTTTAAATTAACAAAATTATAAAAATGATCAATAAATTAAATTTATACAATGAAAAATTAAGATAAAAACTACGTCCGTTTTTTTTTTTTTTTAAACCATAAACTTTACTAGTGACATCTATTCAAGAATAAATTTATTCGGCACATTCTGGCGCTTCACAACTTTTTGCCTCATATGCTGATTTTTAGGAAGTGGTTGCACTGGTTTAACTGGTAACAGTTCATTAATAATTCAAGTAAAGGATAATTAGTCCAAAACAGTTATTTATTGCATAAATAGATTTCAACTCACTTGATACCTTGTGATCCATAGCGAGACTCTTTCCACAAAGGAGAATAGGGCAATCCCGTTTTGCAAAACCGTTGTGTAGGTGAGATAAGAGCAAGAGGGAACTACTTATTCTATGATGGTAGAAAACAATGAGTAACCTTTGAATTATTATTCAATAAACAGTAGTAGGTAGGTATTTCTCTACATATCGATTAGATACCTACCAAGGAATAGAAACGGACAGATGTCGTGGTGAAATTAGGAAGTTGTTTTTATCCCGCTAGATTGGTCATTTGGCCCACTGTGCGCCGTCCCAATCCCAAACACCGAGTGACAGAGGGTGATTGCACTCGAGAGGAGTAAATCTATAATGTAAAAGTAACGACAAACTAATTGAACCAGTACGCAGCAAGCGTTACTCTTAATGCATACAGTGCACGGAGTAGCAATGGTCAAGGGAAGTTGTTGGATGAGCTCCAGATAAACTGAGTGGATCACAGTAGGTACTAATCGGAATGCTAAGTAGAGCTACATCGAAGAACAACTAGAAACGGCGATTCGAGTACACCCACTGCTATTGTACGAGATGAGTAGAATCGAGAGGAAACGGGGTACAGAGTTTGTATTTAGACTGAATGTATAGCAACCAAACAATAATATCAATTCAATAATGGGAGAACTTCAATAAAAACTAACAATTAAATAATACAGGTTTCTACTCACTATAGATATCGCAGATGCCCCAAGTTAGGCTTACCTGTAAGACGAGAAAGAAAATTAGTCACGAATGAATAATAATGAAGCTAAAACATGACCATTTTTCACAGAAACCAGCCTAATTGTAGTACTCGTAGACAATCATCAAGGATAAAATTATTCTCAATAATACCCGTAGACAATCAGCAACGACAGGAAGATACTAACCAGTAAATACAAGTAGTAAAATATTGTCAGAGGTCCGTTTTGTAGTGGCATCACTTATACCTAATATCTGCACTGATACGTGCAATAGTGCAAATTATTTTGAACGCTTCCATGTAGGTAGGTACACATTATGGTCCGTAGATGACCAAGTAGTTCAACTAAATTATAATCCCTGAAATGTGCAGGGCACTTAGTGCACAAATTAAACCTTTGTGGCGTTGCCATCAATTAAATATCATTAAATATTCTGCTCCGTACACAGTAGCTATAAGCCTCTAGAAATGATTTTCTTACTCTTCGGCAGAGGGGCCCCACACCATCGCATCCTCCCTTTGACTACTCACTTTTTTTTTAAACATAATATCCCCCGGTATGGACTAAGCCCGTGTTTGGCGTGTGAGTCGGCTTTGTACAATTATTATGACGTTATAAGCAAGTAAAATTTTGAATAAAGCGCATTATAGGTAAATTTTATCTAAACGTCTGCTTTACATTTTCTACGATTCACAGACATTATGAAATGGACAATGGACGATGAGCACCGGAATCAGCTTCAGGTTGTAAATATCACTTCGGTGTTTCGAACAGAACCTATCGGGTCTTTTGAAACATGGAATTAAACAAAGCGACACTAGTAGACGAAGAAATCCGAAAGAAATAGATCTGAACACAAGATGAGCTCATTTTGAAAACGCCCAACGCCAGCAAATGTACCTCAGTGACCTATCCAAGGTTATGGGACAAGATCAGACTTGCGAGGGGCTATCAGCGACGCCTGAAATGTAAATCACAGGCCACGAACCCGACCAGTCCGGGGCGCCCATGGTAATCCCCGTCTCGTTTGAGGAGACGAAATCCCGAAGTGAGGAAAAACCGAAATGAGCGGAAAACAAACATCAAACCTAGAAAATGAAAAGCATACGAAATAAGTTCGACTCACGTTGGTAACATCACCACACCATACCATGGTTTTGTCCACAAATTTGAAACGTCTTTGTCCTGTTACGTTGTAGTGAATTTTCGAAGAAAACACGCTACTGCAATGGCTTCGACATTTTAGTATCATGACTTTTTTCGAAACACCATGTGAAAGGCCAAAATTTTTTGGGAGTGTCAAAAACCTCTAAAAACAGGTAAAACGGCTAACATCGCTAAAAACAGAAATAAATTTATTAAAAGTGGTATAGATAGGTGGTTCAAGAGGGAAATTTCAATAATCATGATCATTTTTCATTAAAAAACAGGGGAGTCAAATCCGCATTTTTTGGGGTCATAAATCGCTAAAAATCATAAAATACCCATGCTTGACAGTAAGTAGGCACAGGAGGCTCACAATTAGTTGGACTCAATAGAAAAAGTTGAGCGAGACACTGAAAATATTACAGTATCCCTTCTACAAATCGGAAATTAATATTACACCACTAAACATGGATAAAACATGACACAGAAAAAAACAAAATTACTATTTAAATAACCAAAAAATATTTTCTCCGAAAAAGAGGGGGTCAAATTTGGGTTATCTGCTCGGGCCGATTCTGCTAGGGCGCTTGGAGGGATCTCTAGGTAACTTAATCCTCCTCCACTTTCTATCGAGCCTCTGATTTATTAGTTTTTTTACTCCACGCTCCACTATAGATATCATAATGCATAAACCTGATCTAAATTCTGATTCATAACAATCTGGGGTAGTTAGAACCTGTTGGGACCTGTTAGAACAGCCACGCCTCCAAATATAACGAAACAGGTACCTACAAGTTATTATGGAATTTGTTTGGAAAATTTCTTCAAACATTCTGCATGGTTGGAACTTTGTCATTCAAATTGGCTTATTTTGTCAAAAAACAGCTTATCGCCGATCGTTTGTTGATTTTATCCCAATATCTTATTTACCTCAATTTTGGGGAAAAAATTAAAAACAAAAACTCAATTTTTGACCGATTTTTGGGGCTATTGAAATAGTCTATTTCTGCCTCGAGTCACCACCCTGTACAGACATGATGACAAGTCGAGTCACAATACACCCGAGAGTGGTGAAAGTTTTAATGACTTTCTAGTAGTTATCCAAATACCTGCCTTCCGCGGTTGCTGACCAAATAGCTCTCAAATTTGAGCTGCTTTTTTTCGCTCTCAGCGGCGGTAGGATGTTATTTCAAATGTTCAACCAAAATGTGGGACCCGTTCCCTCCTCGTTTGACCTATCATGCGATTTCTTAAAATAACTCTAGGAACAGGATAATTTGTCCAGCATCTGAAGAATGTGACAGCTGGCGATTGCGACAACGGATATCCTTAACTTCTGTTTCGTTTCACTGCACTGGAATGCTCTGATGACGTTTCCTAAAAGTTCGATTATTATTTTTTTGTTGAAGAATATACCTACATATTTGCCGTTCAAATTCACTGATGGGTCGTCAGCGAATTGCGGTTGAATTTATACTGCCCCTGTAAGGAAGAACGTCCTAAGTCCATTTTTTCAGTTTTTGAGTTAAGGACATGGCCTGGTAGAGCTCGACGAGACGCGTTTTTTGAGCTAGGTTAGAACGTCCTACATGTAGTAGAAAGCAGTGAAAAAACGCTTTGTCCTAAGTCCATTTGCACCACTTTGCTGTCTAAACTAGGCCAGAGTGTCCTATGTGGAACATATTAGGTTAAAACGTCCTACTTGGGGCTGAAGTCGGACTTGGGACGATCTAGCGTAGTATTATACTACGCTAGATCGTCCTATGTCCGACTTCAGCCCTCGAGGTAGGACGTTTTAACCTAATAATTTCTACTTAGGACACTCTGGCCTAGTTTGGCAGCAATAATTGCTCAACGCAGTTCTGTCCTAAGTGGCATTTCTTGGCTAATAATATTGCGAAATGTCTTAGCAGTATCATGGTAGTTCCTCCAGTGACCATCCTCCCAGTGAGTGGGGTCAGAAGCGGTCATTCCCCATTGCCAAGGCAGAAGGAAAGAAAGACAGGAGGAGAAGGATAACTTAATTACAGAGTTGAAGGCAATTATTCCAGATTGTGGAAATCGTCTTCATTTTTGGGAGTCATTGCCAGTCAGCATTGTAGAAGAGTCCCTTGATGATGCAAACACTGATGTTACCAATTTAGACTGATTAGCCTTCGTGACCATTTTCAAGTGTTACAACATTTTTTAATGATACTTCCAATGTACTATTTTTCTATATTATAAATAAGTTCATTCATTCGAGTTGGTTAGTTAATGTACAAGTACATTCAGTGACAATGTTAGTTAGGCACAGTTTCAAAAATAGTTTAATATTAAAACTGTCATCTTTTATGACTTAGACTGATATAAGTATTTTTAAAGGTTCCTCAGCAATTAATAATCATATTGATAAATATAATGTTAAAAACGCTGCAAATCCCTGCACAACGGTTGATTATTTTGTACAGAATACCCTTCTTTTACAGATCACAGCTCTCTGTACAGATAACCCGTCTATATAATATGTACTAGTACAAAATATGTAGATCGCAGACCCTCCGTAGGTTAGTAGGTACCTAACCCCGTACTCGTTACTAGGTACCTACCTAAATAACGAGTTAAATGTTGCTAAAATAATTCTGTCGATGGCAAACAGTACCTAACTAAAATGGCGAAAAGAAACGCAAATAATGAATTTCTGAGGGAAAATTGTTGATGTGGAGAGAAATAGATGCCCCTTCTGCGTAGATCACTGTTTTCTGTATTCAGTACGTACCCTCTGGTCAAGTATAATGAACCGTTGTGTAATAACTTGCCCATCAATAATACTTCAACAGTTGTACAAGTTGCAAAAGTACCGATCAACAAAATCCAGCCCCTTCTTGGTAGATGAACCGTTGTGCAATAATTTACCCATCAATAATAATTCAAAGTTTGTTCAAGTTTCACAAGTACCTACCAACAAAAGCCAATAGTCCATCACTTATCAAATGAAATAATATCGCAGAACAACCAACTCGACTTCATACAGCCATCCTTGATTATAATCAGGTGCTCCTTAGTGATGAAATCCCGGCTGGATTTATACCGTTTGATTCACGACATGTTGACGAAGCTTTTTGGTGCACACGAATGGCTGGCCGTACAGTGCTCCGGGTGGTCTCAAAAAATTGTTTAGCTCAAGACTAATTTAATATCGTAAAAAAAACCATACTCTTCCATCGAAAGTTTTCGAGCTACGGCGTTCTGAAATTTTCAACCCCTATTTTGAACCCCTTAGAGATGACTGACAGTAACGTCGAGCTTCGAGGACCAACTAGACCCCGAACGGAACCTATAACCCGAATTTCATCAATTTTTATTCATGGTAACTAAGAAAAGTGGCCAATACGGCGGACAGACAGAAATATTTTTATTGCAGTTTTGGATTCTGCATACCTTGAAACGTAAACCATCAAATTTTGATGGCGGGGGGGGGGGGGGGGGGGGCTAGAATTGTTTTTCTTCATGCTCGATTCCAATGGTTCATTATTAAAAATAATGAACCAAAAGAGACTAGTAAATTATATTTTACGTTTCAGTGCTGTGTTATAAAAGTGATAATCAAGGCTGTTAACGAAAGAATAATTCATGAAATGAATTTACCTACCTAATGCAAAAAAGATAATAAATGAACTTTGTTTCCTAGAAGAATGCTAATTTGTTAATGATTTGGTTACCTTACCCATTACTACTAAAGGTTTGGAACCAGAGAAAATAGGTAATTTAATATAAGGATTTTATGTGCACACTGATATTTGAATATGAGGTAAAAAATGCCTACATCAGGGACTCCTGGACTTTCAATTTTAATTTAGGATTCATGGTCTCATTGGATGATAAATTATTGGAGAATTTTTTTTATACGGGGTAATAATAGTATTTTTAAAACTGAATGAAGCGAAATTTTCCGTGTAGATAAGACGTTCTAACCTGGTACCATATACGTTCAAGTCGTCCGATGTAGTGCATACTAGGTTAGACCGTCCTATGTCCGTATAATTGCGCTAAAATTGATAATTATCGTCAAGGTAATTAATTGCATGGTTGAACAGTATGTGGATGAGTTGGGGGAATAGATATGAGACACGATCGAACAAGTTGGGCTTGAATTAATTGAACTGGGTGGATGGCAGAAGAAATCTCACTTAACCTCGTTTTTCTCGAAATCACAAAAATGGACTTAGGACGTTCTTCCTTACGGGGGCAGTATAGTCGTCCGTCAGGAAGTATCCCTTTCTTCTGGTCGGGTAGAATAATCAAATGTTCTCCTAACCATTTTCGCCTTGCCATCCTTTTTTACCGGGCTGGGGACACACCCTTACAAATTTGTAACTTCATCATGTTTCTGATTACAAATCTATAAGTTCGAACGCACATCCCCCACGCATCGACTTCAGAAAACAAACCAACAAACGAACATAAACTTCCGGTCGTTACCAATCGATGTTTAGTCCACTCAAACGTTTTACGATTGGGTTTGAGACAAGTTCTGTGAAAACACTCGACGATTCCGTTCGATACGTGATTCAGTTCGCAAAGGTGACTCTCATTTTTCACGGGTTATTAACATAAATTTCCATTTTTCGTGAGGTCTGTGGGTCAATGGCAGTTTCATGTCCCGCAATCAACTATGCGCTACAATGATCAGGTCGCTCCCGACTTGTTTTGCTAACAAACAAAATATAGCAACTCCGAATTTCCATTTTGTCTCCGGTGACCGATTTGATTGTCGTTCCGATTTTCCTAACAGGATGAAGATGGATTAAGGCCGTAATTAGGACAATAGTTTCGTCTGGACCAAATAACTACGTTAATTTGTGTATGTGTGAGTTTTCCCGGATATCTGTAGCTATGGCCCACAGCGTTAGGTCTTTCAGGCATGAGGGAGCCACTATTTACCAAATATTAAAGAACATTCGACCACCGCTACAGAAACTATTCTGACCAGCTGAAGTAATAAAACGCTGCACATTATTAAACAACGGTTTATTATTTACATGTATATCACTGCGTAGATCACTGTTTTCTGTGGTCAATACTTCCCACAACAGAGCCCTAAACCGAGTAGTACTGGAGCCAGCCGGGGATTCACATTTCATAAATATGCGGTGGAATCAAGAATTCTATCTATCTGTAATTGAAAACAATAAACCAAAAGTACCTACCAACAGAATCCAAAATAACCATCATTCTTCTGATGAAATAGTACCTCGGAACAACTAACTCGACATCATACAGCCATCCGTGATTATAAACAGGTGCTCCCTAGCGATGATATCTGGGCCGGATTTATACCGTTTGAGTCACGATCATGTTGACGAAGCTTTAGGTGCAAACGAACGGCTGGACGTACAATGCTCCGGGTGGTCTCATTTAGTTCGAGATCAGTTCAAAAAACGTTTTAAAAAAACCATACTCTTCTACTGAAAGTTTTTGAGCTATAATGTTCGGGAAATTTGAACCTCTATCTTTCACGTCTTAGAGATGACTGACAACACAGCCGAGCTTCGCGGACCAACCAGACTCCAAATGGGACCTACAGACCAAATTTCATTAATTCTGTTTACTGGTAATTAAGGAAAGTGCGGAGGACGGTGAACGGAGGGGAGACAGAATTTTGTTAATTCAACTTTTGGACTTTAAGTACCTTCAAAGGAAACCACCAAATGTGGAGGGAGGGGGATACATTTTTTCCTCACTCATGCTCGACTCCAAAGATTTATTATTGATAATAAACCAAAATCAGTATGATGAGCAAAAAACGACTTCCTTGATCATTCGGATCTGTGGGATATTAGGTAACCACCCAAGCTTACGGCAGCATCCACCTTGGAAAATGGATCGCAAAGTAGATTCTACACTCCGAACGAGCGATCATCGATTTGCGATGATTAGCTGGAGACAACCAAATCGAAAGTTCACAAACAAACGGCCTTTTGATTGGAGCTGATGACAGTGATGACTGTACAGACAATGGCTATTTATAATAAATTTACCTGAAAACTGAAAAAGTTGTTGAAAACTGCCTTCTACGGGTAAGTCCAACGAATTAACAAGTACCATACCATAGCAAAAAACTACAGGATAAAAATAAAGTAGTCTATTTCCACGTACAATAGCAAAATTGTACGTGGTTGCTATTGTACGTGGAAATAGACTATTTTATTTTTATCCTGTAGTTTTTTGCTATGGATTTCCACTATTCCGCCGCGAGTGATTTAAGTTATATTACCATACCATCCTAAAAAATGTTGGGGGTAAACAGCAATTTTTAACCTGTCATGGGCGATTTTTAACCGCAAACCACGCCAGCCATTTTCAAAATTTTGACCCACAAAAACTCAAATTCGAACCCCCTATTTGTTTCCGAAAATTGCCCTTTTTCGAACTGATACTTTTGATGCCAGTATAAATATTTAATCGAAATTTCGACACCTTTTTATAAAACTTATGGTGCCTTCATAGTATCAACGTTTGATGATTTTTACCGATTTTTTATCCACAAGAACTCCAAATTCAACACACCTACTTTTTGTTTCCGAAAATTGCCCATTATCAAACTGATCTTTTTGTATGCTAGTACAAACATTAATATTTTAGGCGAAATTTGTCACCATTTTATACCACTTATCGTAACACAGAATGTAATGCTGACCACAGAAATCAGTGAGGTAGCTGTACAGGAAAATAATAAGCCGTTGTGTAATAACTTGCAGCGTTTTCACCTATTTACAACAACAACAAAAAACTCCGAATTTAACACTATCCATAATTTACTATTGCTTTTTAAACGTTTTTATTAGTCGAATAATTTATTGTTAATTTTACGTACCTAATTATTGCCTCACACTGTTGTGTCAATTATTGGAAATTTATTTAGATTCAGGTAGTTCAAGTTTAGAAAATTAAATTCTCCGAGCAGGTGCGGCACGAGCTTACCTACTGCGTTGGTTGGGGTAGAAAGTTGTGTATAAGCAAGTAATTAAATGGACCGTTTTAGTTCGCCCATTAACGCAGCAAAAACATTAAGCCCGCTAATTACAAGCAATCAAAATATCAGCGGAAAGGTGAAAACTAAACGGTTTTCCATTCGAGAGATACGACCTTGAGAAACGCGTTGCGGCCCGGTTCCAGGGAGCTTGGAACAGACATTTAATGTTGAATCGACCCCTCCCGACTTAATTTTCAGGGACGCAATCAAATTTCAGTTTCCTTTTCCGAAAACGCTGCAAAGTCCTTATCACATGGGTTTATTATTCTATTGGACATACCTACAGAAATGATTGCTGTTCATTTATTGTTTATTTCATGTGTAGTAATCGAAATAGCTATTTCTGATGGTTTCCATTAATTTTGGCCCCTAAAACACAAATTAGGTACGCTCTTTTTTTTCTTTTTTTCTTCTTTTATCATTTAATAATGATTAACAGGACGTTTCCATTTGTTTTAGAGTCACGTCACGTCACGGCACCTAAAGCTAATTTCTATGCTATTCACTCTACGAAGCTGTAATTTGGTATGTGGGCTCCTTAGGACTTTAACTTGACGCTGCCCAGGCCCCGGATCAGCTGAGTGGCACCTAAAGCTAATTTCTATGCTATTCACTCTACGAAGCTATAATTTGGTATGTGGGCTCCTTAGGACTTTAACTTGACGCTGCCCAGGCCCCGGATCAGCTGAGTGGCTCCTAAAGCTAATTTCTATGCTATTCACTCTACGAAGCTGTAATTTGGTATGTGGGCTCCTTAGGACTTTAACTTGACACTGCCCAGGCCTCGGATCAGCTGAGTGGCTCCTAAAGCTAATTTCTATGCTATTCACTCTACGAAGCTGTAGTGTGGTATGTGGGCACCTTAGGACTTTAACTTGATGCTGCCCTGCCCCGGATCAGCAGAGTTGCTCCTACAGCTAATTTATATGCTATTCACTCTATGAAGCTGTAATTTGGTATGTGGGCACCTTACGAGCTAGGAAAAAGGCTCAAGAGGTGGAGGAGTTGAAAGAGTCTTCAAATACATCTCTATACTCAATCTGTTACAACGTTTCGACACAAAAATTTGACAAAGAATTTTACGAGAACCTCTTTGGAACCGTTTGCGATGTTTGCGATCGACTGTGGTTCGTCAGAGACATAAAAATTATCAATTGCGAGCAACTTCAACTTCTAAACTCGGAATTTCCTATCGAATCTGGAAGCGTTAAAAAAGCATGCAATACTTGTCTTCACGCGCTGCAAAAGAATTTGATACCCAGTTTGTGCCGATGGAACGGATTTTCTTACGCCCCAATGCCGGCTTTGGAAAAAATGAATTTGGTCGAAGAACGGTTAGTTTCGCCCAGACTTCCCTTTATGCACATACGCAGACTGCGTTACGCTGCTGGAAATTACGGAATAGTTGGTCAAGTAGTTAACGTTCCGATCAATGTGCAACTAGGACGATTCAAAGTCTTCCGCGATTGCTCGATGATGATTCAACCATCAATGTTCACATAAAGCGGCGCATTTTCCATAAATCTTCTTATCTCGCCGGATTTAAGCTGCTAAGATTCGTCAGACCCACAAACACACCTTCACATGCTACAAGAAAAACAAAACGAAATGTAGATTCGGAGCTCCCTTCTGGCCGGTTTATCGGACCACAATTTTGATGCCGATGGACAAAGAGAATACAAAACGGAAAGCGCTAAAAACTCGCCTCAGAAGTCTTCACAAGAAACTCGAAGAAATCGAATACGAGTCGCTCGAAGAATTTCTGACTAACCACCGGTTGAGTTACCAAGGCTATTTGAACATTCTCAGAGTAGGAATCAAGCGTCCTACAGTGTTTCACAAAAGACGGATGAGCGAAAAATGGATCAACCCCTTCAATCCGTGGATCGCAAACACAACTGCATCTAACACTGATTTGCAATACATATTGGACGAATATTCTTGTGCAGCATACGTAGTAGAGTACGTAAACAAAACAAATCGAGGTGTCAGTGATTTGCAAAAAGAGCTGATCAAATTGTCCGAAGAACGTCCCGATTTGGACTACGCAGAACGTGTTAATATCAATAAGCACCAATAAAATGCACGTGGAGTTGATGATCCTGCTTGAATCACATAATGTTATTAATTCAAATTTATGTGTTTTATTATTTACTTATTTTTCTAAATACTACATCTCGGAACTGGTAGGAAGCTGTATGACTCAGTCAATAGTTTTCGTTTCATTTGGAAAAATATATATACTCTAATAATCTTATTTTTTCCAGTCAACGTCAGTCTTTTCATAGGTCAATTCACTGGACTGAAAAACCGCACAGTTCACAGCGTTAAAATATACGGAGGAAAAAACAATTCAAATAAAATTACTTCAGCTGCAAAGAAGACTGATAATGACTTCCACTCAGCAATGTGTAAGAGTTTATTGAAATTCAATAGAATTTCAATTCACGTACACTTCTTCTTCAAAAACTGGAAGCATCCCTCCATAAAAAGACGGGGAGGCATTTTGAAAATTATTTCTGCAAAGATTTTTGGTTTATTATTCTGTGAATAATACACCTATGTAATCGCTCAGCAAAAAATTTTAATAACACCCCCTCAAAATTTTTTCTTTTCCGTTTCAAGGTACGTAGATTCCAAAAATGCAATGTCCGTTCGCCGTCCGCCGTATCACGTGTACAGGCTTCATTTTCGGTCTAAAAAAATCGTTCTTTCGCACACATGCTCCATTTGGGCCCTAGTTGTGTCCCGAAACTTTTCAGCCCGATCGGAATATACCCAGGGGTGTTATGAGTGAAAATGTGTATAAAAATAGGTACTTTTTGCGTTTTAGCAACATGTTGGTAACATGAAGTTTTGAGGTATCCTTTTCCATGTTTTTGGGGACGAGAAGACCGAATATGAAGTCGATTTTGACCAAAGATGCGGAAATTGAGGTTTTACTAAAGGTTCAGCTCCCAAAATGGTTTTTTTATGAGTCAAAAACCTGGAAAACTGTCTGAAGTCACCATCAATGTGTATAATAACATTAGAAAATGTGTAAACATGTGAATCAAGACCATTAAATGGCGCTACCAATGATCAAAGATGATCTGGAAAAAAAGCGTACCTATTTCATGTTTTGGGGGCCAAAATTGGTGGAAATAATCATAAATAGCTATTTCAATCATTCCACATGAAAGAAACAATAAATTTAACAGCCAACAAGAATCTCTAGAACTCCAATAGAATAATAAACCCATGTGACAAGGACTTTGCAGCGTTTTTTAAACATAACCTAGTAAATTAGTAACATTTATAAACTGGAGACATTTATAAACTGGAGATACCGAAGATTTGGAATCTGTTTTGAAAACGTTTATTGCTCCTGATTATGACCATTCAATTCCTTATCAAATTTTATGAGCATTACTAATTTTCATGAAAACTACGCAAGGTTTACTTAAAACTTCCTTCACGGACATCCACAATATTATCCTATTACATTATTATTATTATTATTATTATTATTATTATTATTACTATTGGGTGGTCATCACCCGTGGGGGGTAAAAAGTGCCACGGGGTGACGCAAGTGGGGGACCCAAGGGCCTATTCCCACCCGCAAGTGCATGCGGAGGGCTCAGTGGTCGGGCATAATAGCCTCCCCCAAAACAAGTTGGTGGAAAATAGGGTAGGTACAATGAAAACAACGAACTCTACGTAAAAAATTCATTAGAACTATATTCTAAGTAAAAAACATAAAACAAACTAATAAAGCGATACAATTAATTCCAATATTTGTCGAATCAAGAATACAAGAATCCGCGTAACACGCAACACAAACGTTGATAACAGTATGCGATAACGATAATGATGTGATAACGTGAGGTGAGGTGGTCTCCACTTTCTTGCCCTGGGGAAAATCCCGCGGCCGCGATAGACATCAGTAGCACGTGATGCATTGTTATGGCGTTACAATAATCATTATTCCATTGTACCATCTTCTATCATTTTGAAATCTCAGTGAAGAAAATAATTACCAATAAGCTGAATAATCATTACCAAATAAGCGATTATCTGATAAACCCTACTGACATCGATTTTAAAAAACATCGATTATTTGACATAGATTATTTTGATTAATCGATACCCATCCCTACTTCTGGCGCAGCTCTCCATTCGACGATTCGACTCACGAAGTGAGACTCCTTTCTTTCCTACCCCTCCACCGACACTCGCTGTGGTCCATCCCGCGGGGGCTGGTCAAAAGACTCCTTGGGAGCAACTAATATCTGATGTGGTTAATTCTCGCCGGATATTAGTACTAGGTGCATCCTCTTCAGCGCCTGCTCTGGTTCATGCTCGCGGGACGCTCAAAAGACTCCTAAGGAGCAACCAGTATTTGCTGTGGTTCATGCTCGAGGGGTACTGTAAAGTAGGTCCCTCTTCCAAAAGACTCCATAGGAGCAACTAATAAATCAGTTGTGGTCCATTCTCGCGGGATATTAGTGTAGGTCCCCATCTTTTCATCTAGCACCTGCTGTGGCTCATGCTCGCGGGGTGCTAGCAAAAGACTCTGAAGAAGCAGCTAATATCAGCTGTGATTCATTCTCGCGGGATATTAGTAGTAGGATCCTCCCGGCCCTATATTAGGAGAAACATATCAACCAGCGCCTGTCATCGCTTCTGAATCACAGTGATGACCCCAAATTTACCTCAAACCCTGATGGTGACACACACACCCGCGCGTACCACCACACCCATTATTGAGGATTTTGCTATTGGAACCCGCCTGACCGAGTAGGTACACTGGCAGGTAAATGGGTAACGGACTCTGCTATGCAGGAGAAGCCAAGTTCCCTGAGGAGATCATTTATATTTAGTGAAGGCGAGCAGAGGCCCGTTGGTGGTTTGGGGGTGGGGGGTCAAAGCCTTCACCTTTAAAAATAGACTCCGGGAAACCACACTTCGCCCTATTGTTCTTCTTCGCGATCCTGAGACGGCCAGGAGACGCGAGTTATCTTGGATGCAGGAGGCCACCAGGACGTCCCCTTTACCTTTAGTATGTGTGGAGTCGTCGACATGACCGGAAGATCCACGATCTCCGGTTTCTGGTTGGAACCGGGTCCGGCCGAAATCTTTATGATCCGATTATCAAGTTGATAACATTCAAAGGCAATCACCACCCAGCAGACCTGAGGTTACTGAACCCTCGACAGGGCCATTTCTAACCCTTCGGGAGCCCCTTGGCGAGCACCATCAAAGCCCCCTTCCCCACCCTACAAACCAAAGAATATACACAAACCCACGAGTCTGCTCAATATAGAGGAAATCAAATATAAAAGTCAAATAAAATGCACTAATTATTAAAAATTTCATTATTCAAATACCTATTAACTGTATTCACGAAGGTACTTAGGGCTTGGTAAAATTAGGTACCTGATCTTCTACTCAAGAGGGACAAGGAGTGACAGCGATTTTAGAAAACTTCTTTTAACCAACAAAGCCTCAATCCAACACACAAAAGAATGTTGTTTTGACGTGACTTCGAACCCCCCCCACCCCGGCAGTCAACGTAACGAGAATGCGACGTTCCAGTCACGCAGCATGAACATAATTATGAGCAAATTTTCAAAATTTGTGAATTTCAGCTAAAAAATATGCTGCCTACCGACTATTGATTGTCTCCAGTCACTCTTCTACACAACGTTTGATGAATTTATATTGACAGTGGTAGTAATTTGTACCGGTAACTCCCAAAAACTCGAATTTGACCCACTTTTTTCAATGAAAAGTATTTTTGACTTTTGAAACAGCCTTTTTAATGTTCGAACTCACCATTCTATATGCCACTTTTGATTTGTATCAATTTTTGGTGATTTTAGCCAGCTGTACGTTATAAATACCACTTTTGTTATGAAACGAGTTCGTTGATGAGGGAAGGTGAAATGATTCGTTTTTAAAGGTCAGAACACAGTTTGAATCGTTGAATTACTGCCAGGAGAATAACGACGACACAATGGGCTTTTCGGCATGGCGTTGATGAATTATGCATCAAGGTAGATATACCTACCCAACTATTGTATCAAACCCTACAAAAAACCGCCTAATGAAGCTAGTGAGATTGGGAAGTTTAAAGATATCCGGACACAAATTCAAATAGCTTAGCTTCGACTGAACTTAGTTTCATTTGAGTTCCTTCGGTGCATTCAAAGCTTACTGAGTGTCGCTATAGATCTATTTGGGTTAGTAATCTGTTTACATGGCGTTACGCAATGAAAAGGTCGCTTTACTGAACAGGACCGAAGCAAAAGATGAATGGTTGGCACTGGGATATCAAAACAAACTATGAAGGTCCACTATAAGCGCGAAACAATGATTACCTAATAACCTTAAAGACTAGTTTCAAGTATTTCATTCATTTTCTGCAGAACTTCCAAACTATCACAAACAAAATTCCAGATAAACAAATAATGGAATATGACAACTGCCATTACAGTCAACTTGCTGCAACTTGCTTGTTGCTTCTATTCGATTGAACAAATTAATTATCAACGTCCAAACCGGCCATACGAGGCCGAGGAACACGTAACGCTACTATACAAACATACAGGTTTTGAAACAGATGATCGCTGGCTACATCGCTAGTTCTTTCAAGTATTCAACCAGTTGAGTGGAGTCTCATGATTTATTTATATCTTTATTTATGATTTCGGTCCTTTTCCCCTTTCTTTTCGTTTTTCAGAAGACAGCATCCGTCTCCTGGTGACTTTTCAAGGTTTTGCCTTCGGAAGTCTAGAGACAAGTAGCAAAGAATCCTTTATTTATGTTTCTCGAGACAAGAAGTTGGAAAAACTACGTAGCTGTTGCTAAAAATAGAGCTGAATTTCTAATTATTATCTTTAAAATATTCATTACTTCCTAGTAGTAGTTCAATTATAGGATTACTTACGCCTAGTTTTTATAGTATTCTTTTACAGCAGGTAGTGTTTCCAAGTTGGATAGCAGTAAGTTTACATAAGGTGAAGGAAAACTAATGTTCACCAGTTTTTGTGCTGAGCCGTTGGAGGAATTGTATATATACAGTGTTCAACTAGACATAATATTTGTATATAATAATAAAAAGTAGAATTGTTGTTTGAATCAATTTTTCAATTTCACGGTACCTATCAAAATATTCAAGTCGACGGTGACTACATTTTTAAAATGGGTTATTCTTGAGTATTCAAAGGGAAATAAGGCTGGATTTATCTAGATTTATTTATCGAATGTTTCGAAACTAGAAAGCCCCCACAACTTGAGTTCAAACATAAACACTGCAGCATAATTACTCATAATTTTTACACTGGTTAGTATATTATTACTCATAAACTTTTCAGATAAGGTCGTAGAGCGCCCTCAGGCCCTTTTACTTTGCACAAACTGGTACATATATTATCCATAGACATCACTGTTCCACACATTACATAATTATTGATTATATTATATACGCAGGGGGAACTGGGTGACTCGGTTTGAAAGTGTTATGGAATTAAATCGAAAACCTCCCATCCTATAATTTACAGAAGCGCATGATTCCCTTCATTACCAAACGTTGTTTTCCGAATTGTGATGTTCACAACGTCATGTTACAGCTGCTAATCCTTATATGATCGTTTATCTCTAAAGATTTATTCACACAAGCAAACGAGATGGGTGAGGTTATGTACACATCTACTATTAAATTCATGTGACACAATAACTCAATCTCCCTCTCAGTCGTGTAGGTACACACATAACCTATGGCGTGTTTAGTACTCAAGTAGGACTTGACTCAATTTACACACCTCTTTTCGATAAGGTGACTGATACAGGTACCTAATTAACTACAGTTTTCCTCTATTGCCCGGTTTTCGCAGTGTTGTCGATAGCTGAGCTCGTTTTGAGCTACCCTAGACATTATTACTGCATTCAATACTGCTGTACTTCACAGCGCATTTCACGGTTTGACTTTGTGATGTCGATGACCGCAGGTTTCAAGTAGGACTGCTCTCGACATAGCAGAGTTTCATGCAGACTTTCGAGTGGTGATTCGTGATATGAGGGAAAGGAACAACGAGTATAGGGCGTAAGGAACTCGATTCGGGGTATAATAATTTGTTCGCTATACGAACAGAACTGAGCGATTCGGTAAACGAGAGGCCGCTCAGTAAAATAAACGGGACGCGTAGCGCTGGGTTGATCTTGCCTGGTACCTAATGGCATTCTATTCGTACGGGTACTGGGGGTAGCATCTGCTCCGTGCTGGCTCTAGGCGTTCGTACTCGTACTTGGAATTATTCCGGGTCGGATGGTATGCATTTCATTCCGATTCCTGAATATTTACATGCAGGTTTATACTGTTCTATCACCAGAACACCACAACGTATGGAGGCAGTAACGTGAAATAGGTACTGTTAAACGAGCCAAGTCTTGACATAAGCACCGAGATGAAGGTGCTCACCTTCAAACAACCTCGTCAGACTGAATGGGTCCGGGCGAGCCCGGTTGTTGAATAACCCGTGACCGATTAGAAAGCCTTCGAGGTACCAGCAGTGACATCATGGATACGGCGTGCCTGACGTTATCTCGTCGTTCTTGACGTCATCCACCCCACAGCTGAAGGAAACCCTTCGTGAAAAATCATATCTACCCACAAATTATTACAAAATGGTTCAAAATATCCGTATTCCTATAGGTATATAAAAACTCCTTGTATACTACATATTTTGATTTCATCCATGTGTATAACACAGGTCTACAGATCCATTATAGGGAGGTCTATAGGTGTTGCCTGATGGACAGTAGGTACGGAGGTAGGTGATCACGAAAGGTAAATATTACTTAAATATCTATATTAGGGAAACACGAAGGAACCTTACACTCATTTTTAACACCAGGAAAAAAAACACTGTTCGAAGTGGCCGTTTGGTGTTTTGGGGGACAAAACACTAAAATCAAACACTAAAAGAAATCGCTAAAATCGAAAACCACCTCAAAAGCTGTAGGAAATTGAATTCTGCATCGAGTGACCAATTCAAAATAGAATTCAAAATTCAAAATTGTGGGCATTTATATAATGTGCCATAACTTTTCATGGCAATAACATGACGTAATCGTAAGGTTTACCATGGACGGTAATACTGACCTATGTTGTGAGCAAAAACCAGAGATAATTTTTTTTCTCCCCATCAACCTAAAGAACATAATTATCCATTGTATTTCCTTGACAAATCGGAATTCTATAATTTTCAAATTTTTCATCAAATAAAAAATTCATGGAATTGGAACTTGACTCTCACAACAACGGAGCGGTACGCAGAAATAAATTTCCTATACCTTTTTTTAGAGTTGTTTTTGAGGTTTTATTGTGTTTTTCGCCCAAAACACTCGAAAACGACGAAAAATGTGTTTTCCCCCCTAAAAAGTGAGTAAGTATTCAGCGGCTCATTGATATCTGAAATGATATAATATTCATTATCAGCATCAAATTTGAAAAGCGTCATCAAAATTGGTTATAACAAGGATGCTACATTTAGTGTATCTACACAAATCAAAGCACACATTTCAAACAATATAATTTTCTCGAAAATTAAATCTGAAAATTACTGATTTAGGTAAACCTAATCCTTATAATACAGGGTAATTCGTGAGTTTGTGTTGTGTGTGTGTGTGTCGGCATCAGGGCCAAACGGCGGATTTTCATGAGGGTGATCTCATAGTGATCAGCGAGTTCCGAGCCAGGTTTTAGGCTATCGCTCGATTCCAGATCTTCTCATTGATCGTGTTTCTGGCCGTCACTAACGACAGCGTCCGAGCTCGTGCTTACGGTTGCTACGGTCGGATCACTTTCGACCCCAAGCCAGAATAAGATGGGTACTGTCGGAAAGAAGTTTTCACGGCGGTTTCAACAGTACTAAAACGATTTTTGTGGGACATGCCGTTCAGCATTTATTTGACGATCGTGATTTCATCGTCAGAATAATAATAACCTACGCAGTAGGTAGGTGGTTCCCCTCATGTTCCTGTTCCTTGTCGTCCCATGTGAGTCATAATATTATTGATGGTGAAAATTGTTGACTGATCTTGAGAATGGAGTGGCTAGGGTGATGATTTGTTAGAACCGGAGTTAAAGATTTCACGATGGGTTCCTGGTTAGCGATGAGATTCATCGTCAGACTAATCGATATGAGAAATTTGTGAAACTGCCATCGTCAAGTGCGAGTAAAACGGTTTTTCCTGCTAGTTAACGCAATACGTGGATTGCAACTTGGTCCTATGCATCAGAAGTTTAAACGGTGAGTCATCTGAAGACTCACGGAATCCAAACAAATAAAGGGTCTGATAATAGATATTAGAACGCTTATCATAATAGTCCCAAGTTCGTTTAGCAGTTATCTATTATTTGGGATCGATATTTCAGCACAATAAACAACTTCCGTAAACAGGATACGTCATAGAGAACACAATATTATTGACGCATTGTGCCGATAATGGATGAATGACTTATCTTTGCCTATTCGTAATCGTTTAAATACTTCTGTTGAAAGAGGAAGATCCAGGAAATGAAAGTTCTCGCAGCTTCAGATCCAATAACATTTACAGATGTCTGAATGAGTAGGAATGGAGTTTGATACATGAATAATCTAAGACTCTGATACTCACAGAGGGTACTACATATTTATCTTAATGAAAGACTTAAAAGAGTTGGACACATGAATAATCTAAGACTCTGATACTCACAGAGGGTACTACATATTTATCGAACGAGTTAAAATAAGTAAGAACAAGTGGAATAGCATTATACTACGCCTTCAATTTTATTGCTCAAAACTCTTCACTACACGTATTTCAAAACTTGTAGGCGTCATCAATAAATTGATCAATGTAAGCCGTTTTGGCGCCACAGTGTCGACCTGAATTGAAAACAGGCGAAGCTAGGTCAAATTATTATATGGACAGCTGAGCAAACACTCGGTAGCCAACCTATTTAAATTGCGCTCAAGGCCCGAATTCTGTTCAAATAGCCAACTGTGTCGGCACAAGAGTGGAATAACGAGGTTGCATTACATCTGCCCGGTTGTTTGATAATCTCGTCTCCGAAATGAAGGGTTGGGTTTTACCTAACAATCAATAACGAGCAGGTATGTATAAATGAAATGCCAAATCAAAAACTGAAGGCTGCGGTGGTTAACAAAAATTCAGCTCTCGTCTATTTGCAACTTCCGATCCCATTGATACTTCTCAAAAACACTAACAATACTCAATTCTGGTCGGCTCTACCCGTTCAAGCCCCAACTTGAGCCATTTAATTCCCTAGTCGGCAAAACGCGACCTAAAGCGCTCGCTCGTACCTTATTTCATTCAACACTGGATTTGAAAAGGGAAAAAACCCATAAGGTGGCATCCAATTAAACCTTCTTAAACCCAATATGTGGCCCAAAGCGAGAGACTTTCCAACTGCACTCCCATACCGGATTCCAGCGTCGGATCCGGTCCTGAAACCCGGTCTACAATCGCCCACTCACAATACACCTCGTGCTTACCTATTTACGTTTAATACGACTTGGCCGACCAGTTTATAGTGTTTATTGCAGCGATAGCTCATTGCCTTGTTCTTTCCTTATACTCATCAGTCTTATGACGCGAAGTCGCTATACATTTCCAAGGCATTGCTGGGGAAAAGGAAGCTTTCTCCAATCAAGCGTCAGCTAAGCTCCTTTGCCAATCCCGTCGTCGTCCGCTAATTAGTTCTAGCTCCTGCTCGGTCGGCAGCTTATTTATGAAAGGGCAACACCGGAGCTACCGGTTATGGAGGGTTGTTGCTTGTCATCGCAGCTGCCTCCAGAGAATTTATT
This sequence comes from Leptopterna dolabrata, assembly GCA_954871275.1. Lineage (NCBI taxonomy): Eukaryota > Metazoa > Arthropoda > Insecta > Hemiptera > Miridae > Leptopterna > Leptopterna dolabrata. The sequence continues at coordinate 8,562,826 of OX940984.1, read as the reverse complement.
GTTTCTCGCAGTTTTTCGCTATTTGACGAAACAAACTCCCCAGGGCGTTACGGGTTAATGGGTTTTTCAAGTCAGTTTCGTATTTTTCGAGGCGCAATCAAGGGTTCTTCGGGTGAAAGTGAGTGCAGTCTGTTCTTTTAAGCTTCCACACAAACCGCATAGTAGGTAAGTCAAGCACAAGTCCTTACAGGGGTTTTGCAGCAATATAACACTGAAAATCACAATTTGCGTCATAAAAAATTCCAGATGACATACCATGTTTCTCTCGCTTGTGTTGCGCAAGAGGTGAGAGCGGGGAAAACATATGAAGTGCAAGATATTATTGGTAAAAACATTAAGAGGTAGAAAAGGGTGGGTACCTCGTAATCCCGGAGTGTCCTGGACTTGCCTGGGATGCCTGACCAGGACTTCCACAGTACAGTAGATAATGACCGGAAGGAGGATCCTCAAATCACCGACCTACCCTTGGAAACTCGTATTTGCGAAATACAGCGGAATACTCGCAGGATGCGGGCGATAACAATGGATTTCGATATTCAACACAGAATGCGGTTAATGGCGGCTCACAATTTCAACTCAGCGCCGGTTACACCACAACGCCACCAGAATGCCGAAGAGGAGCTGATCAGCTATCAGGTTTGGTGCAAGGATAAGCTGCTGTGATAGCGATGGCCCATCACGGTTCAGCAGTGAATCATTGCTGTCTACAGACAAAAATATCTGCAGATCAATAAATTATTAATGGGGCAATATCCGTAAATGAATGAGCACCTACCAAGACCGAATAGTAAAAAGCTGAAGCCACGGCTGTTCTGTTGAAAAGCCTTGGCAGGGAGAAAAATTCTTTCATTTTTCTGAAGGCATTTTTCTCCCTGCCAAGGCTTTTCAACAGCCAGAGGCGTAGGCGGTGGGCGGAGGTGGTAGAAATTACCGTTACAAAGGCCACGTCAGCTGAGCCGATTTTTATGTCTTACGACAACCGAGCCGAAGAGGAATTTGTCAGCTGAGCCCCCTAAAGATAATCCCTAGCAGTAGCTTCAACTGACATAAAAAAACGAGGTGTGATGTGATCGCACAACATTCCAATTACCTACAGGTACTCAAGTATGAAATATAATTGCTTGCAGCCCACATCATGGGAGGATATGAGGAGTTAGTTTTCATATATGTGTCTCTGAGGTACTGAACAAATTTTTTAATTTTTGGACTGTTCGGTACACATTGAAGTCCTTTTCCAAACCGTCCTCAACTTCCAAAAAAAACCAGTCATGCAGCATGACTTAATGAGCGAATTTTCAAAGAAATATTCGAATTAATGGCTATGGTTTTGAATAAAGGAAAACTTCGGTCTAAAATTTGGTTTTCTATGTATATTCTCTTCGTATTTATTTTAATTTGTACGTTTTGTCCATCCTGATTCTACCGTTTGTTATGAGTAGATTCCTTGTTCCTTCTGAATGGCCTTTCCTCTTGACTACGATTTCAGGCCTGGTATCTAAAACCAGTTCAAGATTTGCTCTACTAGGTAGGTAGATCCTTCCTTCTTCATTGATATTATTTTTATCATGTTAAGTACCTACCTACCTTTGAATATCAAATATTCGTATGATACTGATAATAAATTGATAAGATACCTACCTAACCTTCTTCCTCCTACTGTTAGTACCTAAATTGAATAATTTGAAATAGATTTTTTCTTTCGTCTTCCTTCTAGTAATACGTGGGCCGGTACTTGTCTATCTATGAAGGTATCATAACAATAAATTATATGTCAAATGGGAAATTCAAGGAGTTGTACTAATCGTTTGCCTCCCCCTTTTTTGCTTCGAACTCTCGTCTTCAATTAATACTTCTCACATTTTTCAATCTGACCACTCTAAGGGGGTGGGGGGGGGGGGAAGAGTTTAAAGATTATCCTAGTTTTGGGTAATTTTTCGCACTTTAAATGCTCTAATTTAAGAACGGATTTAGATATCTAAAATCCGATTTCACCATCGTGTTCAGCGTGCAAAAACCTTTAAAATGAGGGGTCACTTGTTAGCAAATAACATTTTGGGGATTTTTGGGTAATTTTTGCGCACTTTAAATGCTCTAATTTGAGAACGGATCAAGATATCTAAAATCCGATTCCACCATCGTGTTCAGCGTGCAAAAACCTTTAACATGAGGGGTCACTTGTTGGAAAATAACATTTTGGGGATTTTTGGGTAATTTTTGCGCACTTTAAATGCGCCAAAACCCTCCTTAGAGTAGGCCAATTTCGCCCATCTTCGAACTTAGCCTTTCGATTGCCAAGATAGATTTTTTGTGCAAATTTGAGCTGTTTATCTCAATTCTATCGAGAGTTATCGTCTGGAGTGACACATATATAAATATATATATACATATAAAAAAAAACCAGTCATGCAGCATGACTTAATGAGCGAATTTTCAAAGAAATATTCGAATTAATGGCTATGGTTTTGAATAAAGGAAAACTTCGGTCTAAAATTTGGTTTTCTATGTATATTCTCTTCGTATTTATTTTAATTTGTACGTTTTGTCCATCCTGATTCTACCGTTTGTTTATTACGTAATTGTACTAAGTGCTTATTTATTTGATCGCTGTGGGTAAATTCAAGGAGTTGTACTAATCGTTTGCCTCCCCCTTTTTTGCTTCGAACTCTCGTCTTCAATTAATACTTCTCACATATTTCAATCTGACCACTCTAAGGGGGTGGGGGGGGGGGGGTAAGAGTTTAAAGATTATCCTAGTTTTGGGTAATTTTTGCGCACTTTAAATGCTCTAATTTAAGAACGGATTTAGATATCTAAAATCCGATTTCACTATCGTGTTCAGCGTGCAAAAACCTTTAAAATGAGGGGTCACTTGTTAGAAAATAACATTTTGGGGATTTTTGGGTAATTTTTGCGCACTTTAAATGCTCTAATTTGAGAACGGATCAAGATATCTAAAATCCGATTCCACCATCGTGTTCAGCGTGCAAAAACCTTTAAAATGAGGGGTCACTTGTTGGAAAATAACATTTTGGGGATTTTTGGGTAATTTTTGCGCACTTTAAATGCTCTAATTTGAGAACGGATCAAGATATCTAAAATCCGATTCCACCATCGTGTTCAGCGTGCAAAAACCTTTAAAATGAGGGGTCACTTGTTAGAAAATAACATTTTGGGGATTTTTGGGTAATTATTGCGCACTTTAAATGCTCTAATTTGAGAACGGATCAAGATATCTAAAATCCGATTCCACCATCGTGTTCAGCGTGCAAAAACCTTTAAAATGAGGGGTCACTTGTTGGAAAATAACATTTTGGGGATTTTTGGGTAATTTTTGCGCACTTTAAATGCGCCAAAACCCTCCTTAGAGTAGGCCAATTTCGCCCATCTTCGAACTTAGCCTTTCGATTGCCAAGATAGATTTTTTGTGCAAATTTGAGCTGTTTATCTCAATTCTATCGAGAGTTATCGTCTGGAGTGACACATATATAAATAAATATATATATATATACATATAAAAAAGTGTTAAATTTCAGGAATCGTTTTAGAATGGTCTGAAACGGATTTCTATGAAGAAAATTTCCAAAAATTTATATTATTTAAATTTCGAAGCCATTGCAATAGCTTCATTTTCTTTGAAAATTCGCTAAAAGTGTTAAATTTCAGGAATCGTTTTAGAATGGTCTGAAACGGATTTCTATGAAGAAAATTTCCAAAAATTTATATTATTTAAATTTCGAAGCCATTGCAATAGCTTCATTTTCTTTGAAAATTCGCTAAAAACGTAGACGGCTGAGTTGCATGAACCAACTCGGCTCAGTTGACATGCACCTCGCATCTTTCACCCGAGCCCGCACATAATTAGGGGCTGTATATCGGCTAAGGCCTAATCCTCTTAGGCGGGCTCAGCTGACCTGTAAACATACAAAAAATTGAAACTCATTCAACAATTCAACAAGTGGTTTTCAGTCGAATCTTTACTGGACTCCATACTACTTTCAGTTTATTTTTCTTCCCTAACATACTCATTCTTCAAATAAGTAGGCATGTACCTACCATTACTGAGCTCTGGGGGGAGGGGAAACTATGCTGTATGGGCTGCTGGTTTTACCCCTTCCATCACGACATCGGTCATCCATTCGATCACTACGGCCTTCAATAGGTTTACCCTGGGTTACAGATTGTTGACAATAAAACAATTTCACTGAATTTGATAACTTACGATTACGAAAGGATTTCGGCGTATTGTTAACGTGAGAAACTCACGCGAAAAGGCGAAAATGTGTGGTAAATAAGGACGTATACATATTTTAATATGAAAACGCTTGTTTTCCTCCTTTACCTGTGTAAGTGCTTTGCGAAAAGAGCGGTGAATGAGTCAGGAAACCGTTTGAATGATCGGAGATTGTGGGACGTAATTGGGACAGCCACACACACATGCGCGCGCCGTATAACACACACACGCACCCCCGGATCGTTTCCATTCATTGTTTTTTTTGTGTGTGTTTTTTTCGTGTGGGCAAAACAACGCGGTCCATTGCGAAGGAAGTTGGAACGGTTTCTTTCTCTTTCTATTTTATTCAAACTCTCACCCGCAGGGGTCACGTGACTCGGTGGACTCCCACGTGGAAGTTGGCCGGACCGCGTCACCCACGTGCTTCCTGCCCTGTGCGCACAGCACCATCTGTGGGTCTGACGTCACGGGGCCGCAGCGGAGATGTGAATGAGATATTACGAAAAACAAACGCAGCGGTGGTTTTTGGCAAGAAATCCAAGTGAATCGAACATTTCTTATCAAAGGCAATTCCGTCTTCGGAAATTCGCTGAGAATTGAGGGAAATTCGTAAAGGCCATTTTCAAACGTCTTTAGATTTACTACATCAATTAAAGTTTACTCTAAATATATTTTTTACATTAGGTACTATAATATCAAAGAGGTACATCAATCAAATTCTGATGAATTCAAAGCATGCGAATCTCCAGCCATACAACATTGCCATATGTGCGAATTTTCGAAGTACGATTCTACAATATTTTTGGAGATTTGTTAGCAATTTTCGAAGATTTTCAGCAATGTTTTTTATCAATTACAAACAACTTTTGACTCCTCAAATCCCCATTCTATATTTTTGGTGATTTTTGTATCAAGGTTTGGTACATTTTGACCCACAACCACTAAAATCTGACCGAATTTTCATTTTCGAAAATTGCCCATCTTCAACCAATCATACATTCTAGCAACTATTCGAAGTTTTTATTGTAAAACAATTAAAAACAAAGCGGGCTGACGTGCTCTAGAACCCTTACGTAAAGATCTCTATAAATTAAATTTCTCCCTTGAGAGGGAAAAACATTAAATCATGTTTAATGTTTTTCCCTCGCAAGGGAGAAATTAGATATAGTTTTTTAATGTCAAGAAAAAATGAAAGCCACAATTTCACTGAACTCTACAAGTATAATGTTGCATTTACTGTACTTATTATAGAACTCGCCATCAACATATGGTTGCTACAACAGAAGGTAGTAACTGTGTAGTAACCAATGAAAAACGTAGCTATTGACTCTTGTTTCTTTCGAGTGCGATATTCTTTATGGTTGCTACAACAGAAGGTAGTAACTGTGTAGTAACCAATGAAAAACGTTGCATATTTGCGTGTCGGAATTCACAGAATGACCCCCAGCCCTAAAACATTAAACATGTTAAAAAAATTTAAATCAAGAGATGGAGTCCAGAATGCTTTGGAACGTCCAAGAAACGAAAATGATTTCCAAAATGCAAGTACGATACATTCTGGATCCATCGTAACGATATCTTCTCCATTCAATTTTTAAATCTATACATTTTCCATGATTAAGTGAATAATTCCCTGACTTCAGGTTTTTAGGCAATTCAATTTTCAAGCCAGAACTTTTCCATGATTACGTGAATAACTCCCGGACTTTATTGGGGTTTTAGAAAATTCAATTTTTAAGCTAGACATTTTCCATGATTAAGTGAATAACTCCCTGACTTAATCGGGTTTTTAGGCTCGGCCCCTCAGAAGCGCCGCCGAGGCCTTATGTTTTCGTTTGTCCACTTATTAGACAATTTTCGTAATGGGGGGGGGGGGGGGAGATTTCCTCCGAAGAAAATTAAGCCGAAGAAAACAAAAAGGAAATTTCAGCTCCTTCAGGCAGTTGAGCGTATGTGCGCGTGCGCATTTCTGCGAACCACCATTCTTACGACCCAGTGGTCCAAACTGGCAGAAATTTTGATGGTAGTTCGGGGTTAGGTCGTAGTTGGTGCCACATGAGTTCTGTCGCATTGAACGTTAATCGACACTGCGCATGCGCAAACGTGAAAAACGTCGAACCCACATAACTCACAACCTTATGGCCCAAAATGGGCAAAAATTTTGAGTGTAGTTCAGGATTAGGTACTAGTTGATCCCATACGAATTTCATCGCATTCGTATCAGTAGTAGCGACTGCGCAAGCGCAAACGTGAAAACCGTTTAACAGTCATAACTCGCATACCTATGATCCAAGTCGGCTCAATGTTGGACCCACAGTACACAACCTGAGCAGCGTAATCTATGGATTACTCTAGACGTCTAAACCATATGTTTTTACTGAGTTCAGTGATTCTCCCGGTGTGGCCTAACTCAAAACCTTTAGTACAATTGGATTGTTTACAGATATCATGAAATGTTAAGGGGACTATAGGCATAAGGAAGATACTGAAGTGGACTCATGGAGACAGATAGGTCAACAGACTGACCGCAAGAATCCACTTAGAAGCCAAAACCTGTATCTTATAAGACAACCCCCCCCCCCCCCCCACCACAATCACCTCAACCACACACAGAGTCTTCTACTACCTTCCTGTGAAGGCATAATGCGGTGCCCTCAGTAGAGCCGGTCGGATGATCTGCATCTTCCTGCTCGTTTAGAAGATTGATCAAGAATAGCGAAGTGAAGAATACGCAATTGGGGTTTCGGGGACGTGACTCAGGGAGCTCTCAACTCCTCAAGGCTTCCCGCCGCCGGGGGATCCGCTAAGGAGTCCGCCCCCACGATAGACCGTCGATTCGATGAGTCGAACACCGGTATATCGAAGTGGTCGATATCTCGAACCAATGTCCCGCCCATAAGATCAACGCTTCATATCATGAACAAACCAAAGATATATCGAACAAACGAAAAGAGAATATTTCACTATTAGCTTTGATTTTGATTGATAAAGACTGTACATCTGGAGGCGGTCAAATATCAATAATGTGCATCGAAAATCGCTTATAACTGTTTTAAATTACTGAAAACCACAGACTACTTACTATTTGAAAGCCACCAAAAATGGTACAGATACACAAATGGTGAACACAATACAGAAATGCCGGTACCGCAAGGTACCTACTTCAGTTTCGTCCAACGCCCAAGCATTGAGTTTTTGATCAAAAACTGCCCGAAGTTGGATTACAATAAGTAAAACCAATATAACTGTAAAAGCTTTTCGATGCAACAATTGTTAATAACCTAAAAACGTAATAACCAAGAGCAAAAATGTGTTCAAATTTGTTGAAAAAACAATGAAGTTCGATGGTTCGTTCGGAAATTTGCTCAGATGGTCATGTGGCGTGACTGGAACTTATATTCGTTTTTGGTTAGTAATTTTCCATAGCGAATCTTATGAATCAATCGAAAAAAATTAACCCCCTCACATTTTGTTGGTTTACTTTTCAAGGCATTTCCTACGTAGAATCCCACAATTAAATTTAAAAATAAATAAATTAAATTCTGTTCGCCAGCCATGGACAACAGCATTTTACCTTTTTAAAATTAACGTAATACTTTGAAAGTTGATGTTAGATGGGTAGTTGGTTACATGAAGGAAGAGCTGTTGGGTTCTGATGTTATTCACGAGGATTTTACCTAGTACCAATTCATAAGAGCAATGAAGTAAAAATCTGGACACTGTCTTCGTAATGTAACACGTAACCGAACCCGAACCTAATGACAACCACAAATTCCAAAACTTATCAATTTATTCACAACTTGGATCACGCTGAGGTTCAATTTATCACGCCAAATATATTCAATAAATTTTTGCTATTTGCGGTATCTTGGGATGCAAATTATATGGTTTTTCAGCTCATATTTAAGCGCTGGCGAAACACGGCCGGGGCCTCATTTTAAGTCGGGTACACCTATAATTTGCGTCGTTTTAGAAATATTTCATTTACCTACCGAAATCGTATTAGCACATTCGTGAATATGCATGAACCTTTTCAGGTGTCCTCGATGTGGAGATTCCCCCGAAATGAAAAGGGTTTAAATATTATACGGTTATGATGTTGGGATACCTTTTGTGCGTCTGTTTGAACCAAATCGACGGGTTCGAATGAATATTCAAATCATTTCGGTCATTTCGTAGTTTTTTAAATAGGTTTTTTCGAATCGAAAGAAACTCGATGGTTGGAAGAGCAGGATACAACGGATCCCCGATGGTTTTGTAGGGTGTTGAGGGTTAAATCTATAACAGAGCGAAGGTTCAACGAACTCCGTAGGGCGAGTCCGGGCCAGCGACTGAATATAAATGGGGGAGGGTGGATTTTGAAAGCTTTCCCATGTATCCAGCTCCTGGTTTTAAATTCACACCCTCCTCTCACCATCGACACCACTTGACAGTAAGTACAAATTGAGATACCAGACGCTTGACCTCAACCGTTTGACCTCTGGGGGTCAGGGAAATGTTCCGGCGGTTTTTTCTCAGTCCGATTTGAACATGTGGAAAACCTGTCCGGTGAAGGTAACTTTTTTCATCCAAATCAGATCCACCTATACCTACCGTAACGGAACAGCGAAACTAGTAAGAATCGAGCAGTCTAAAACGACAGAAAGCTCGGCCTAAACTGGGCACAGGATTTTCTAAAGTTGACGATGGGAACTAGCAGAACGGAAACGGATCTTTGAAAAAAGGGGAGGAGAAATAATGTCAGAGAAGAGAGAGAACAGACAGTTTTCAATCCATTCTTCTGTACAGGGTGGTGGTGTAGGCAGGTGAACTGAATCTTGCTTATTACAGGGAGCGTTATTATAGTAGCGCAGTGGAGACTACGGATCGCATGCGCCTACAAGATATTATCACAGCCAGCAGGACTCTTCCAGGGCAGTACTCGTATGTACAGCTGTTTGCAGGAGAACGGAAAAAGATCTATGGATGAAGATAAGGCGACACATCATGAGTTGCCAAAGGAGAAAGAGATACAGTGACAAGTTGGCAGAAGATGTGGACGACTGAACTGAGAGGGGGTGTGGACCGATGTGGTTCCTGACATCCAAGTATCCAACTCAGTTCCTATGAGATGGATTGTTCTATGCCTATTCCCACAGGGTGGAGAACGTAAATGCTCCATCGTGCCGCATCTACCAGGAAGCGGATGATGATGTGCACCACACAATTCAGATGGACATAATAGGCAGCAGAAAGGAGTTGGATATACGAAGCGCGAGGCGTACACCCGCAACGACGCCAGACGTAGTCTCCAAGATATTGCAAAGCGAGCCTGAGTGGAAGAACATGCAACTTGAGCGGATGTGTCAACGACTGGAGAGAGTGAACTGATAGATCGAAAAGACTCAGCACAGAGTAATGTGTTGATAACAGTTCCAGACTGAGTTTCAGAGCTGTGTGAATTCCACAAAACCTGAAGCCCACATATTTGACGAGATCCGAATTCGACCAGTGGAACTTGGGAAGATTTTCTGGGCGGCTTGACGACGATAACTCTGGTAAACGTGCGATTCCCATCACACTTCTTGTGGTGAGTGACACGAGTGGATGCTGTGCTGAGTGGCGCGATGCTCGCAGTTCTGAAGTATCTGTCACAGATTCAGAAGTATTCTGTCCTCATATCGTAATTTTCCCTTTGATTGATTCCCATCTGTCCCAGATTCACACTCTCTTTGGTGTTCTAGCATCCCTCTTTTAGCGAATTTTCGAAGAAAAGGAAGCTATTGTTCTCGGTCCAAAATTTTTAAAACTTGAATTTCCGAAAGATTTTTATACCAAAATCCGTTTCAGACCATCCTGAATTCACTGCCGAAAGACACCAAAAATTATATGTATATATATATATATATTTATATATATATTTATATATTTATATATGTATGTGTCATTCCAGACGATAACTCTCGACAGAATTGAGATAAAAAGTTCAAATTTGCACGAAAAATCTGTCTTGGCAATCGACAGGCTAAGTTCGAAGATGGGCAGAATCGGGTCACTCTAAGGGGGAGTTTTGGGGAGTTTTAGGGGGGGAAAATTACCCATAAATTCCCAAAATGAAACAGTCTGACAAGTGACACCTCATTTTAAAGGTTTTTCTACGCTGAACACGATGGTGAAATCAGAATTGCGATATCTCATTCCGTTCTCAAACTGGAGCACTTTGAAGATGAAGGAACGTGGTTATTTCTTGAGATAAAACAGTTTTACATAAAATCAGTTATTTCTTCGAAAATTCGCTCTTATAGCCATGCTGCATGACTGTGGTTTTTTTCTTCCTATGGTTCTAGCCTTCACTTTCCCTTTCTCCTCATGTTCATATCTCTTTCTAAACTTGATTCAGTTTCCTATGCAGCATACATAATGAAATATGAAATGATGAAATTATATAGGAACAAGACCAGCTCCAACTCTCCTCTAAATGTCCAAAGACGGCAGGTGCTGTCCCCGAGATCCGTGTCGATGAGCCCCTCTCACTTTCGCTCGATTGTCTGCCGTCTGCTTCCGCCACATAATAACATCCATTTGAGGAGGCAGCACCCAACACCTCACTTCGATAACTTTCTCGTAAAAACTGCCACTCTGCTACCTCAGAACCGGATAATTGTATTTTTCGTCTCGCCTTTTCCATCAAAGGGCTTTTGTCTTCCACACCAAGTAATGAAAAATGACGGCGAGGGTTACAATCAATTTGTTACGTACCAGTACATTATGAGATGTTGGCAATGAATTGTATATACGAAATAATAATATAAAGGACGAATTGCTGACAGCGCTCTAACGGACACTGTGGGAACCACAGATGCGTCGTTGGAAGAGCTCTATCTCTCGAAGTCATATCTCCTACTCTTTATTACGGTTGGGCGGAGCCCAGCATGTGTTTCTATCATCACGGCAGTGACTTGCGAGTGTCTGGCGAGTTCTAAATACTCACCACACCTTCACTAAGCCCGCCTCTCTACAACGGAAAGTATGAAATTTCATCTTTTTCTTGTGGAATTTCTTACGACATGCAAACAAACGGTTTCGCTAACGATCGCAAAAGTAAATTTATAAAACATCAACCAACAATTAATCAAAGTATGGATTAGGGGATCAACCTTTCGCGTAGATAACTGGTCTGGTCGCGAGCGGAATCAAATCTTTCAACGAAAATTCTCGGATAGGAACAATGCAGAAACAAGACATAAGTCCAAACATAGCCCGACGTCCAGGATTTTCAATGCAGGAAAAAGCTAACTGGAGACGGTCCCAATGAGCCACTTTTCATTAACACCTAGGACTTCATGTGAAGTACCTGTGGCGTCCATTATCACCAACGAGTACTCAAGAAAGAATCCAGTCCACTCCAAGTTGAAATGCCGTTCATTTCATATTGGGAAGAACTCGCCGGAGCAGACTTTTTCACAGTCCTCTCCCTGGTGTCAAGAAGCGTGAATTATAGCGTGTCAATGTCGAGTTCCCTCTTGAGGCGAAGGTTTTTCCACCACCGACCTCCACTACGGTTGTTAGGGAAGGACATTATTTGACAGCTTTCCTTACCCAACATGATGGCTCTTGTTACGTACATTGTAGGTTTTATTTGCGTTTTCTTCCCATTTCGCTAGCAGACATTTATAACTATACGGTCGAATAACTTCCTGATTCCAAACTAGATCGTTTCCTGTATGAAAAACCGAGGTAATAACCGCTACTGGAATTACTACACGTTACAAGTTTACTATTTAGGAATGAACTTCAAGGAAGTTGAAAGAAACTTTCATAGTTAAGTGAATATCTTTTTCTTTTAATTTATAAAAGAAAATTTACTGTTAGGAGTACTACAAGGCTCAGTCCTAGATCAATTATGTTTTTGATACGTAATTAAGGGTCTGTTTTCTGGAAACGATGAAAATCAAATGGGCATGTAATGTAGAAGAGGTATTTTTATTCTAGCACTTTCTCTAGAGTAGAAATAGCGGTAAACCAAATAAGCAGGCTTCGATCGGGCCGAGAATGAGCCTAGAAGCTTTTTACAACACTAGGTCGATAAGCAGTGGTGGAAATTTATTAGGGGGTTGAAATGTTCGAAAGTTGTTCGTCAAAACCTTTCAGTAGAAGCTCCTTCAGGACCACCAAAAATGTACGAACATGTGCATGATGGGCACTGTGCGATTAAACTACCTTGCTGCCGCTACTGCTGTTGGTTTCCAAATTCAATAAAAACCCTTGAATCCAACTCCATCCCTTGAACTCCATGAATGACCCGGAATTCAGGTGGGAAATTCAGGAGCCCATCAGTTTCAGCACACTGTATATGTGCAGACGAAACTCCCAAGTCGAACTTCGATAGATATGGAACCTTTGAAGACCAATCCCCACCTACTTTCAATATCCTTGCTCCTGAAGACCACTCTATCGTTTCGGTACGGAAACCTCAAGAGTATGTTTCTTACAGACCAATGAGCTACACAGAAGTGCCACACTAGAAAGAAAATAATAAACCTAGCATTCGTAGTTCATCCTGAACTATTTTCTTTTAATTTCATCCAAACCCCTGAAAATGATTAAGTAGAGGTATAGGTAGTAACTGAGAAATTGGAATTGATTCAAGGCCACCTACTCCTTAAAGTGAACCACTACGTGAATAGATTATTGAAAGAAATTACGTAGGTACATAAAGACACAATAGTCAGGCTGAGGCGACACCCACAATTGACATTCTGAAAACGTCTTATTTGATTTGCTAATGTCCTGGCGAGGGTCATTGCTCTCAAGCTCGTTTTAATTGTTTCAGACATTGTCGAGAAAAAATGAGAGGAAAAATGAATAAGTTACTCAGAGGTTTCATACGTATTTTGCTCTAGTAGTTAGAAAACCACTGATGAATACATCATAGGAATATGTGACAAAGGTATATGAATAACGCAATGTGATGATATGCCGAATTTATGTCACCTTCGGAATCATTAACTATGTAAGGTCATAGAGTGTCCGAAAATACCGGTATGTATTCCTCCGAAAATGTCGATTTCCCCCACAACAGCCCGAAGGATTTTTGTTGCGGAATCTGGTATACAAGCGTAAAAATTATTACACAACGGCTTATTGTTTTCCTGAACAGGTGTACCCCTTCTGCGGATATCACTGAATTCCTGTTTGTGTAAGACAATGAATAAATTAATAATGTCGTGTTTTGCGGTGGCATAATCAGCGGTTCCCTATCGTTAATATCTGGGCTGGAGTTATGTAAATCTTATGATTAACGTGTTGGCGAAGCTTTTAGGCTCAAAATTCAGGGTCTTACTGTGAACGAACGGCTGGACTACACTGCTCTGGGTGGTCTCAAAAATCTGAATATTCGGAATCAATTTAAAAACGCTGCAAATCCCTGCATAACGGTTTATTATTTTGTATAGAATACCCTCCTGTTACAGATCACAGCTCAATGTATAGATAACCCGTCTATATAATATGATATGTACTATTCTATTATATGCATATTATGTAGATCGCAGACCCTCCGTAGGTTAGTACCTAACCCCGTACTCGTTACTAGGTACCTACCTAAATCACGAGTTAAATGTTGCTAAAATAATTCTGCCGATGACAAACAGTACCTAACAAAAAGAAACACACATGATGAAGTTCTGGAAAGAAATTGTTGATGAGGAGTGAAAAAAGTTGCAAAAGTACCTACCAACAAACTCCAGCCCCTTCTACGTAGATGGTATAATGAACCGTTGTGTAATAATTTACCGTTGAGTAATGATTTACCGTAGTAATAATTTACCCATCAATAATACTTCAACGTTTGTTCAAGTTTCACTACCTACCAACAAACTCCAATAGAGCCATCATTTTTCAAATGAAATAATATCACAGAACAACCAACTCGACTTCATACTCCGCCAATATAATCAGGTGATCCGTACCAATGATTGGCCGTATTCACAAATTCCTATTGTGGGCGCGTCTCTGGTTACATGATTTGGTTTGGATTGTATACAATTTCATTCACACCGGAGTCGAAAATGCCTGTCGGTGCAAACTTCGGGGCCTTACTGTGAACGAACGGCTGGACGTACGATGCTCCGGATGGTCTTAAAAAACTCGCAAGTTCAAGAACTATTTAAAACCGTAAAAATATTTACGTAAAAAAATGGTATAGGCGTTTTGAAAATGTCAACCCCTATTTTGAACCCCTTAGAGATGACTCACAGTAACGTCGAGCTTCGAGGACCAACTAGACGCCGAACGGAACCTATAACCCGAATTTCATCAATTTTTTTTCATGGTAACTAAGAAAAGTGGCCCGTACGGCGGACAGACAGAAATATTTTTATTGCAGTTTTGGATTCTACATACCTTGAAACGTAAACCATCAAATTTTGAGGGGGGGTAAGAATTTTTTTTTTCATGCTCGATTCCAATGGTTCATTATTGAAAATAATAAACCAAAAACCAAAACGCCATAAAAACCCCCATCCGTCCTTCCACTGAATGTTTCCGAGCTGAGGCGTTTTAAACGTTTCAATCATTCCGTCATTTCACAATATCAGCTCAATCGCTACTTCCAAAAAGAAAATTAATGAAACACCTTCTATCTAAACCTGCTCTATCCAAATCACTCACGAACGCCAACAAACTAAACAAATTCGCCGTTTTTGGGGTACATAATATGGGAGAGGCCCAAATTAAAGACTACCAATATCTCATACGCTCATGTTACAGAGGATGTGACAAACTAACGTGATCTTCATGTTGTCGTTACAAGTCGGTAAAACTCTCCTTGGGTCCCTCCTCATGCCTAATGGCAACGTCCTGAATTGATGATATCGACAGATATATATTCCAGTTTTGAACTGATGCAGCTATGTGTACTTTACCAAGCCTTTGTAGGTATGTCTGATTATCTGCGCCAAAACTTGTAAAATCGATTTTTGAACTACATCCCATAATCCAATTCTCCTGAAATTTGCATCTATCTTTGATGACAATACATGAATCAATAATAAAAATAATAATTACTTGCATAACTAATTATTTTGTTAAAAAGAATGTGAAATTTTGCAGTAATCTGTCTTCGAAAAAAAAAGAAATTTTAAACCACTCACATATTATTTTAACGCAACATATGCTCTCACACACACCCGCGAGCGTGCGCGCACTGCTTTACATGCTGTCTGCGCTTTTTTGTGCAAATATTTTTTGCATGCTGCTGCATTTATGCTACAAAGGAGAAAATAAGTTTCTTCCTGGTCCTCCAAGAAACTATGAATAGAGCGTGGAGAATTGGCGCTTAATCAAATCACTCATATCATAAATTGATTCAATTTCATAATTATCTAATGTTGTAATTGTAAAAATTTTCAATAATGAACCTTTGGAATCGAAAACGAAGAAAAAAAAGGTTCCCCCCCCCCCCCCCCCAAAAAAAATTCGATGGTTTCCGTTTCAAGGTACGGAGAATCCGAAAATGCAGAGAACAGTGATCTATGCAGGAGGGGCATCTATACAAGTAAATAATAAACCGCAGTGTAATAATTTGCGGCTTTTTTTCGTTGATAAGTACCTACTAGTTCTATTTTTTTGGAGAAACAGGAAAAAATTACTTCTCCTTTTCAGTGCATTCAAATATAAGCATGGTTTTTAGTGTTATTTATTTAATTTTATTTTGCTATGCCGTTGCCTCGTGGATGTTTAACAAAAGCCAAGTTGTTGTCATTTCATCAAAAAATAAATTGGAACAACTAAATCCGATACTCCTACCCCACCACTCGAAACAACCGTTTCCATCTTTTGGCGACTAATGACGACGGTGATTTTCTTAATTTTTCTTCTCGTTTGGCGCCTACTGAAGCTGTCACACTCTCGCGCCTCCGCCGCTGCCTCCAGTCATTAGCGGTAGAAAAGGTGTCAAGATTCTCCGTAGTGAAGTTTTCCCCCCTGGTTTTCGTGTTTGGCGGCTAACTTAGGTTTGAGAAAAACCTGTGAGAATATTCTGATTCGACACTCGACAAGGCTAATAGCAATCAACGAAACACGGGATAAATAGCGAGAGGTACAGCAAAATGGGCAACCATTAAAGTGGCGAAAAAAGTTCTGAGGGAGAAGAGGAGGGAGTAAACCATTTTTTGCTCATGCTCGATTCCAAAGGTTCATTACTGTAAATAATAAACCAAAATTGATTTGAAATAACCAAAAGTGTAACAGAACGGTGAAGATTGAGATGTAAAAGACCATTTCAGTAAAACCGAAATATAATCCCCAATAAGGGCATACAGCCCGGGGTAGGGAGATGAGATGAACCTAATTTTTGACATAACTATTGTTAAAAAGAAAAACAGTTTTTAATGCCTTACTCAAAAATGCAACCATTCAATTAGGTGGTACTGCAATAATTTTAATTACATTCAACTAGGTACTGTAGGCATTTTAACTGCATTCAACTAGGTACTGTAGGCATTTTAACTGCATTCAACTAGGTACCTACTGTAGGCATTTTAATTACATTCAACTAGGTACTGTGAAGGCATTTTAATTACATTAAACTACGTGGTACTGTGGCTGTTTGCAAAAAAAAAAATAAAAATAAAAAAAAACCACAGTCATGCAGCATGGCTATAAGAGCGAATTTTCGAAGTTTTCGGCATCTTCCTCCTCCGCCTAAAATTTTCTGAAAATTAATTTTCGGCCAATGTTTTCCCAACTTGATACCATACAAAATTAAAACAGGAGTAGTTTTACGCAAAGTAAAATTTGGGGTGGAAGGAGGGGGAGGGGGAAATCAAAAATGTTTTGAATACCAGAAGAGTAGGTATTGGGTACCTACGTAACAAATTTTTTGTTCCATTTTTTGCCGAGTAACACCTCGGTTTGTAGATTTTCCAACGCTGAACACGATGGTGAAGTCAGAATTGCGATATCCCATTCCGTTATCAGATTAGAGCAGACGAACCAGGAAGAACATCTCAAGAAATAACCACGTTCCTTCATCTTCAAAGTGCTCCAGTTTGAGAATGGAATGAGATATCGCAATTCTGATTTCACCATCGTGTTCAGCGTACAAAAACCTTTAAAATGAGGTGTCACTTGTCAGACTTTTTCATTTTGGGAATTTATGGGTAATTTTCCCCCCCTAAAACTCCCCAAAACTCCCCCTTAGGGTGACCCGATTCTGCCCATCTTCGAACTTAGCCTGTCGATTGCCAAGACAGATTTTTCGTGCAAATTTGAACTTTTTATCTCAATTCTTTCGAGAGTTATCGTCTGGAATGACACATACATATATAAATATATAAATATATATATAAATATATAAATATATAAATATATAAATATATATATATATACATATAATTTTTGGTGTCTTTCGGCAGGGAATTCAGGATGGTCTGAAACGGATTTTGGTATAAAAATCTTTCGGAAATTCGAGTTTTAAAAATTTTGGACCGAGAACAATAGCTTCCTTTTCTTCGAAAATTCGCTAAAAAAAGAGGGGGAAAAACAGTGTATAAAGTCATGATGGATTCAGGATATACTCGTATGTAGATTAGCTAACCTGAACAATATGTAAATAACGTAATCTGACACTTATTTGCAAGAAGTTTTATTATAAAATAGCACAAGTACGCTTAGGACAATTAAATATATTTTCTTCTGTAACTTCTGGCAACTTGCTATAGAAAATGATACCTTTATATATAGGTACATAATATATGAGTTTTGAGCTGCGGTTGTATTGAAACACTGAACTGACATATGTACTTGTTGTGTCGGTACCTGGTGGCGATTTCATGTTGAGGATGACTGCTGTGACGTGGGCCACAGACCCGCTGTCATTGAAACTGTCCCGGTGACCGTACTGTTCTAAAAGGAGCAGTTTCCAACAGAACCTTGGATGCGGAGTCTTCATCAGGGATCCGTACGGTGAATCACGTACCTATATACTTATACCAGTCAGCCAACCCTTACCCTTCTTCATTTAACCCCCATTTTCTCATCAAGTTGTTCACCATCTAGAACTTGTCGAGCCTGACTATTTTTACAGGATTATAATATACAACCTCTCTGCTTTGATTTCACTGGTTCGTTTCTCTTCTCGAATCCTTATATCCAGTTGATACAGTCAATTAATCAGGAGATAGAAATTGGGGAATTGAAGGCTTCACTGGGTCATCCAGGTGAAACTTGATCATTCCTTCGGTAAGATGTAGGGTGACCAGGAACTTCAGCAAATAATTTTCTCATCAATCATAGGAAAACTTCTGGCTTGCCTTCGATCCTAATACGAGCCAGTGTTTGACTGGTATTTTAAAATTTAATTAATAGCTACCATTAATTTCAATCAGAATTCAGAATTTCAATATTTTAAAAACCGGTTCAAAAATTGGGAAAGATCTTCGAAAACTGCTATTAAATCACCAACAATGTTACTGGATGGTACTCCGATAATTCGCTCATTTATGGTCGTGCTGCATGAATTTTTCTTATTACCTATTTCATTTTAGCGAATATTCAAAAGAAAATGAAGCCATTGCAATGGGTCTAACATTTTCAAAATATGAATTTTTGAAATTTGCTTATAGGCCAATCCGTTTCAGAGCATCTTCCCTAGATTTTAACAAAAATTTATACGTACATAATATATATATAATTTATTTATTTGTTTAAGTGTACATAATAAAACATACATAATAAAAGTTCCAAATTACGCCACAGTGTTAGTAGTGTCAAACAAACGGATGAGTTCGAAGATGAGAAATTTTCAAAAATTCTAAGAGGGTCAAATTTGAGTTTTTAGACGTCAAAATTTGTAAAACGGCTAAAACCGCGAACAACTGATGTAAAACCACTAAGTGAAGTGGTATGGATGGGTGAGTAAAGAGAGAAAGATACCTTCAGTTGTTTTTCATACAGAATGGGGTCAACAGTTGGTATTAAAACCACGAAAAATTTATATACCGTTCGCGTGCACCAAAAAGCTTCGTCAACACGATCGTGAATCAAACGGTATTAATCCCGCCCGGATATCATCGCTAGGGAGCACCTGATTATAATCAAGGATGGCTGTATGAAGTCGAGTAGGTTGTTCCGCGATATTATTTCATTTGATAAGTGATGGACTATTGGATTTTGTTGGTAGGTACTTGTGAAACTTCATCAAACGTTGAAGTATTATTGATGGGTAAATTATTACACAACGGCAAATTATTACACAACGGTAAATTATTACACAACGGTTCACCTACCAAGAAGGGGCTGGATTTTGTTGATCGGTACTTTTGCAACTTGAACATCCGTTGAAGTATTATTGATGGGCAAGTTATTACACAACGGTTCATTTTACTTTACCACGAAGGTAGGTATTGACCACAGAAAACAGTGATCTACGCAGAAGGGGCATCTATTTCACTCCACATCAACAATTTTCCTTCAGAACTGCATTATTTGCGTTTCTTTTTGCCGTTTTTGTTACTGTTTGTCATCGAGAGTATTATTTTAGCAACATTTAACTCGTGATTTAGGTAGGTACCTAGTAACGAGTACGGGGTTAGGTACTAACCTACGGAGGACCTGCGATCCACATAACATGTATAGAGTAGTACATATTATATTAGGTAGACGGGTTATTTATACAGAGAGCTGTGATCTGTAACAGAACGGTATTCTGTGCAAAATAATAAACCGTTGTGCAGGGATTTGCAGCGTTTTTACTCAATAGCCTTTTTTTGAAAATTTGCTCTTTCAGCCATGCTGCATGAGTGGAACTTTCTGTATCACTGAGACGAAGTTCAGGTGTGGATGGAGGGGGGGAAATGCGCCGATGAGAAAAGAAAAAGAAGCTAAAGCGAGACACGAGAGGTGGCGACTCTCTCGCTCGCACCTCCTTCGAGCCCCATTGTGGTCGGTTCTTTGACTCCGTCCAAGGCCATTCGGCGCGTCCGTCGACAATGAAGCGACGCGGGACGGCGAGGAGGGGAAGGGAGGGGAGTTGAAAAGGGTAGGGGAGGGGGGGTCACATGACCCTCGGCGGTTCCCGCGCAACTTGTGTCACGTGACCCGGCCGGCTCCTTGTCGAACTTGGCTTGTATATGGTCCTACGAGCGATATACGCATCTTGTATGTAAGCAGGTATGTACATAACATATACTGGTACTAGTGCATTATAGGGACGATAAACGCGTCTACCGAGATAATCGAATGTTGCGATTATATATCGATTACTCCTGTCAGAAATGGCCGGATCGGGTTCTGGTAAGACTGCGCGTACCAGTACCTTAAAAATACATGGTAAAACACGGAACAAGACCCGACGAACACGATCGCAGCGAATGAAACTGGGAAAGGAAGGCTACTACGACTGCTACAACCAAACATCGAATGACGTGAAAATGGTATATAATCGCAACATTCGATTATCTCGATAGTCGCGTTTATCGTCCCTATAATTCACTAGTACCCATATGGCTTCCTGTAAATCAATTTTTACGTAATCGGGAATCGAGGACGTTCTCCCGAAGAGCCACAATGACGAACCGGAAGAAGGTAAATATCACAGAATCTACCGGATCTTTCGTGATGGGTCAATATTTGCATTATCCACACTCCGCATGGGTTTTTATTATTATTATCTTCAATAATCTTATTATCTTTGGAATCGACAAGGGAAAAGAAGAAAAAGAAAAAAACCGCAAATTATTACACAACGGTTTACTATTTACCTGTATAGATGCCCCTTCTGCGTAGATAACTGTTTTCTGTGGTCAATATCTACCCTCGAGCTCTGATATCTGCAACGATATATGGGTTGGATGTATACCGTTTCACTCAAGTTCATGTTGACGAAGCTTACTGTGAATGAACGGCTGGACGTAAACCGGGTGGTCTCAAAAAATTCCCGAGTTCAAGATCAATTTAAAAAACGTGAAGAAATTCGATATAACGGCGCCCTATTTTCATTAATTGTGGTTCATGGTAACTAAGGAAATTGCGAAGGCGGACGAACAGGCATTTTTTAAATTCCATTTTCGGATTCCTTGATACCGCGAAACGGAAACCATCAAATTCTGAGAGGTAACTTTTTTTAAATGCTCGATGTATAAGGTTAATTATTGAAAATAATGAACCAAAACCCAGCAAATTATTTAAAAAAACGCTGCCAAGTCCTTGTCACATGGGTTTATTATTCTATTGGACATACCTACAGAAACGATGGCTGTTTATTTATTGTTTCTTTCATATAAAATAATTGAAATAGCTATTTCTGGTGGTTTACACCAATTTTGGTGCCCAAAACACGGATTAGGTACCTACCCTCCTTTTTTTTTCAAATTATCTTTGATCATTGATAGTGCCACTTAACCGTCTTGATCCACCTGTTGATACTTTTTCTAGTGTTGTTATACAAATTGATGGTGATTTCAGACGGTTTCGCAGGTTTTTGACTCATAAAAAATCAATTTTGGGTGCTGAACATCTGATACAACCTCAATTTTCCACTCTTCGGTCAAAATCGACTTCATATTCGGTCTTCTCGTCCCCAAAAACATGAAAAACGATACCTCAAAAGCTCATTTTACTAACATGTTACTAAAACACAAAAAGTACCAATTTTTATACACATTTTCACTCATAATATCCCTGGGTATATTCCGATCGGGCTGAAAAGTTTCGGGACACAACTAGGGCCCAAATGAAGCATGTGTGCGAAAGAACGAAAATTAAGCCTGTACACGTGATACGGCGGACGGCGTACGGACATTGCATTTTTGGAATCTACGCACCTTGAAACGGAAAAGAAAAAAATTTGAGGGGGTGTTATAAAAATTTTTTGCTGAGCGAATACATAGAACAAACAGAATAATAAACCAAAAGGGTCTATTATTTTTAGTATAGATGCCCCTTATCATAGATCACAGTTTTCTGTGGTCAACACCTAACTACCTATCCTCTGGCTTCCCCCAGGAAAGCCATACATCGAGTACTGAAGCCGACTTGGCAATAATAATAATAATAATAATTTGTGTTATGCATGTTATTTAGTTCTGTTCATGAACTACTGTAATTATTTTTCGATGCAATCATTTGAATGTCCACGAATTATTTAAAAATATACTATGAAAACTACGACGCAATTCTTGGTATTAAGCTCTGGAATATACGGCTGTAATCTGGATCGTCCTGATTTATTCAAACGCGACCTTTTAAACTGATAACACAGTGAAAGGGAGGAAACACTCTGGAACTGAATGGCGAAGTCTTGGAAAGGCTTCTTGAAAACGGATTCGGAAAAAGGGTATTAACATCGGATAAAGTCGCCCCTGAGGGGATTTCTAACGGGCGGCCGGTTTCACTCGGAGGGGATTTTACAAGGAGAAAATAATTCTGAGGGAAAGGAGGGAAAACACAAGTTCCGTCTCGGGACAAATAATCGCGCAAATATCGTTTCGATAACTGTCCATATGACTCGACCTACAGCGGGGCAAGAGGCGAGAAAACCTGGCAAAAACTCGGGACTTCGGCGGAGCAAAACAGCTTTTTCAAACCTTTATACATGATGAAATCCCTAAATTTCAAATTTTCTATATTTATGTACCTTCGCATTATCTATTTATTCGTCATTTCAGACAATCGGACACTGGCTACGAAATAAAAATGCCAAATTCCGCCTAATGGTTGCAATTTCAAATAAAAGGATGTGTTCGGAGATAGGAATTTACGGAATGCAAAATATGAGTCAAATCTAATTTTTTGTGAATAATAAAATGGCTGAAAGTACGGCGGGCGACAGAATTTTCTTAAATTCCGGTTATTTTATCTTGAAACGGAAACCATCAAATTTGGGGAGAAGGGGGGGGGGGGGGGGGGCAAACTTTCTTCTTTTTTCATGTTCGATTCCAAAAGTTCGTTACGGAAAATAATGAAAGAAGACTATTCCATCGTTTTCTTTGAGCAAAAACTGACGGTAATTTTGTACTAAAAACAGTTGTGTGAATAAAAATAATTTCAGTGTGCTATCAATTGCTCAGTTTGGATCTGAATAGCTGAAACTGGTGGAAAATGTTAGATAAGGTAATATGAGAGGGATAAAAAAAATTCACTCGTGTGGTCATGCTGCATGGCTGTGTAATACTGCAGTGGATCATGAGAAACCTAATTATCTAGGGACATGGGCTGAGGTTTTTGGCGGGTAAATTTTTACACCAGTGTTTGTGGGGAAGGGGGTATTCCATCGAACCTTAGGAGGATGGATACTTCTCCACTGTCCATAGCTGTTGAATCGGTTAGTCTCGGATGTGACGTCATCAAGAAACGATACAGCGGCGACTTACGAAGACTGAAAAGGACCAAACCTCTGGACCTAGTTACATCTCACTGAAGTGATGTGATGAGTGGTAGTAGGTAGTGATCTATGAACCACAATACGTTAAATAAATTAACAGAGTGAAGTTACTAGATGTGTACACACAGTTGTAACAATAAAGATGATATAAAAAAAAATAAAAAATAAAAAAATCAAGAAACGATGAAATAGTTCCGACATGACGCTGATAACCAACTAGAAAGGAGTTGGCAGGAACTGCCCCCCCCCCCCCCCTCCTCCGCAGGAATTAAAAACTGCGTAAAACGTTCATTGAGTTACGTAGTAGGTAGTTAGGTAGTAGTACTTCGACAATTCTCTGTCATGCTCCGATACGAAAACGTTTTCCGTATTCGCGCACCTTTATTACTGGCTAATCTTTACTAATTTATCTATATCGATTCCGAAGTTGTTGAAGTTATCCAAAGGAAATGTAGGCCACCAGATATTCAGTGCCCTTCGCGCTGTTCCGGTAAGGGAGCACAATAGCTACCTTTCCCGAAAAGAAGTGGGGGCTCCTTGATCTGCTCCCAACCGTACTAAAACATTGAATTCCCATTCATGAGTGAAAAAAGTTTCATCAGGGTAATAAGTACGATCGGTGGGGAATTCTTCCATCACGTGATGAGCTTTCAAACATGCACGTGCCCCCCACTAGCGAATTCCGTAGCTATCGCTGAGTCCAAAATGTTTACTTCATGCATTTCTGAAAAACTTCGTTGCATTGCCGTTTTGTCTCATTCTGAATCCATCCCTGGGTTTTAGCCGTTTTCATTTTTGTTTTCATCATCCTATATTATTATTTGTATCTACTATATAAATATAATAATCGCTAACTAAAGGATCGTGTAACTGGCAACATTCACTAACAACTGTTCTTGAATCAACAAAATGCCGTGGGATTGTACCTCGAAAATTCGCTCATACGGTCATGCTAGATGAGTGGAACTTTTTCCGTGATAATTTCTTAGGGCGTAACCGGGAGCTTAGGTTCAAGGGCGTGAGAAAAATTATATGTGTTATCTTTTTATGCTAAAATATTATTCAACGTTCGTTTTATTTATTTTGTCTTCAACCAATTAATGGTGACGGAATAGATTAGCATTAGCGGTCAGTGGCTCCTGGCCAGTAAGTCAATGCTATTAGGTCAAGTGAGCCTCCCCTGACTGGGTAATTTTTGACGTCACACATTGTTCCTTTCGATTGTCACAAGCGCTTCCTTTCAATTATTATTAGCCGTTTCTTCCCTCTCGCCTCTAAAAATACCTGTTATTCGCAGAATGAGTAATTGTATTCGTTTGGAAATTTTCGTTGTTCGCTCCTACTTTTCGGTTGCCAGATGAAAAAAAATGTCACGCTTCACATAACAGAAGCAAACAAATTAATAAGAGCGGGTCACTTACAGAAGCAAAAATAAGCAAGAAATATTCCACAATCTCAACCAACTGAAAAAGCACGTATTTCATATTGCCTCACACTGAATTCGTTTCCCAAAAATGTCAACGAACACAAATGTAAAATCCCCCATAGATTCACGTTACGTTGACCATAGATTTCAAGTCAGACTGAACTTTCTGGCTACAACTGAACCACTCGCGGGTAGATGAGCACTCGACCATATTATTTGTTATCACATACACACACGCGCGCGCGTGCAAAAACTACGCGAAGAAAACTATGACGAGAAAAATGAGGATAGCAATGAAACCTGTTCGACGGCTCAATATCAACAGTCTGTTGGTCGCTTTTCTTAGCAGCTCTATCTTTTTGCCCATACTCAAACATATTATATCTCAAACTACATTGAGGTACCTACACTAATACCATGTTTGCGTCTTTCTCAGTCAGTCATACAATAAAAAATGGTGGAAAAAACGTGATTCTCGAAGATTTCTTCTTTCTCAGTGTTGTTCCCGGCTTGAACCCGGCGTTCGGGTCCGGTAATCGAGAAGCCCCTCGGATCCACCACTTCCTCGGATAAATAATATTATTCTGTTCACGCCTCCTTTGTTATTGCAGTAATAATTAGGTAACCATCTTTCCTGAGGACTCATTTATAAGGAGAGAAAAACAAGAGTAATTATTATTATTACTCATATCCGCAGTCGCGCGGAAACCAACCAACAGGTAGAACGCTGCACTATTCAGAGAAACGTCAATTCCACGTTCGAACATTCAAATTGAATAGAAAATTGACATTTTTATTGATGTTTGCCACCGGCACCAGTTTTAGTTTATTATTTTCAATAATTAAATTTTGTTTGTAGGTTCCGTTTAGGCTCTAGTTGGTCTCAAGCAAAAAGCTCAGCGTTACTGCGGTCATCTCTAAGGGGTGCAAAAGAGGGGTTGACATTTTCATAACGCCGTAGCTCGAAAACTTGCATAATTTTTTTGACATTCTGAGGATTTTTTGAGACCACCCGAAGCCGTTCGTTCACAGTACGAGCGAAGTTTGGCTTCGTTAATACGTATGAGTGTGAATGGTTTGGTATATATCCATACCAGATATTACTGCTACGGAACACCGGATTATAGTCACGTACGGAAGTGTCTATTTCCAATAATACACGAAAAATATGGTTTCTGTGATCAAACCATCGTCAGTAACAAACAATAACTGAAGTAACTTCAGTTAATAAATAACTTCTATGAATAACTTCACTTATTGTTTGTTACTGACGATGGCTTGATCACCGGAACCGGTATAACAGTGTGTTTTTCATCTATTAGTGGAAATAGACAACCTTTCAATAACTCCGTTTTTATTCTTTGAAACAGGGTATAACAGTGTATTTTTCATGTATTAGTGGAAATAGACAACCTTTCAATAACTCCGTTTTTATTCTTTGAAACAGGTTTCCACGACTTCGTCGCGAATGATTTCACGCATGGCTGTATGAAATTTTAGCCTTCTGTATGAAATCTTGGTCTTGAAGAAAGATGGTTGTTTTGGATTTTGTTGGTAGGTAGGTACTTTTGCAACTTGAGCAAATTTGGTTCAGTGTCTGTCCGTCAGTGTGTCACAAGCACAACTGGTTCAATCCGAATCCGACTATGCTGGTATTTTCAGGGATCAAGCTTGCGGGATGGGCTCCAGATGGTCCCCTGTGAATTACAGAATGATCGGTTTTTGGATAAAGTTGACTCGGGATTAGAAGAAAGGTTGTATGCGATGGCCTCACGCAGAACCCCGAAACGTAATTCGTGTAATTGACCTGCTCATGTGCGCGCCAAGCTTCAACTTCCAACTAGCCCTGAAACGTTTGGTTACCGGTGGTGCCAGCTACAATGTTTACGGATTTTTCAAAACCCCAAATCTCAAAGCTGTTTGCCAAGTGCTCAACGTTCTCTTCTTTTGCCCGATGGTGAGCTCCGCGTTGAACTAAAGTGAACTGTTCATTTATTCATATCCATTTACAACTACTCAGTGCTGGGAGTCGAAGTGAGCAAGAAAATGAAGCACTCAGAGGATTCCAGCCTTCCTGGCAGTTCAAGCCGTTCTGACAGAGATGAAGATTATAATGGCAGAGAGACGTACCTACTTCGAAAGGCTCCCCTCCGAAGTTGAACTCGAGGTTTTCAAATGGCTGCCAATCGAAGACACAGTGAAACTGAGGAGGGAGACTTCGTTCCTAAACAACACCGTTCGCCTGCATTTGAAATTCGCAATGTTGGGGCTGAGGAGCAAGTGCACCGAGGTCCTTTCCTGGGTCCAGAACAAGCTCTTGAACTTGCCTTTGAACCAGGATCACCTGAGGTTCGATCTTGACAAGTCCATCTCCATGGAAATCGAGCTGCTTTTTGCCATCGTGTGGCGCATGAGAGACGATCACCAGGCATGGACGGAACTGGCACCACATTTGGCACCTGTAATACAGGAATTCGATGACGTGATCAGATCACACTACGATCTGAACGTTCGACGACAGGTTTTGGACGGCTACTGGATGAGACAGATTTTGAGGCAGTGGCACCTGTTTTTGGATAAAGTTGACTCGGGATTAGAAGAAAGGTTGTATGCGATGGCCTCACGCAGAACCCCATTCGAAATTCGTGTAATTGACCTGCTCATGTGCGCGCCAAGCTTCAACTTCCAACTAGCCCTGAAACGTTTGGTTACCGGTGGTGCCAGCTACAATGTTTACGGATTTTTCAAAACCCCAAAGCTCAAAGCTGTTTGCCAAGTGCTCGGGGTCACCACTTTGTTGGGGACTCGGTAAACTAATTAAATCGGTGTCCACAAGTATTTTTCTGAATTAATAAGACGTGAATCGTTCGAACATCAAAAACTGAACTGGTTTATTAACACCTGCCATTCGATGGAAATAACTGGACGTTAGTAACGAGCAACAACAATTAGAGTGGGGCCACAGGATAATAGGTAGATACGGATGATAGGTGCTAGCGAAAAACGCGAAACCGAAGTACAAAATATCACCCCCCACGAATCAATGGCCCTTCTTTGCTGAAATTCGGTGGGAAGTTTGGGTATAGACCCTAGATGGTCCCCTATTAATTAGAGAACGATCAGACAACTTGAACGGCGACTGCGCTTGCGCAAACCGGGGGTAGGTATTGACCACAAAAAACAGTGATGTACGCAGGGGTACCAATAGAGGAAAATAATATATACTTGTAGGTATAGGAAAATAACTTTGTGTAATAATTTACAACTTTTTTTACAACGCTCAAGGTATACATGTTATCAGTTATCACCGACCAGAGACTGTTAATCAACGTTAAGGATTTCGTAATGAAAAGGTCAGGAGGAACTACGTTTGTCACAAGAATTATTAAGTTTTTTGACCAAAACTCCAGTTGTATGAATTTTAGGTTCTATTTTAATACACAATTTACTCACAAATTCATCCTTTCGTGTTGAAACTCATTTCGCAAGGTGTTGAAATTGTTGTAACCTCACTTCAGATAGTTCCATTGCTTTTTATTATTATCTATCAAGTTCACAGTCATTGGAACTCCTCAGTTTATCATTCTTCGCAGCCGAATTTGCTAACAACGTAAATAATTGCAATTTAGTTTAAATTTGCATATAAAGTAAATAAAAGGGTGCGACTCTTTTGAATTTTCAGATAACCACAATCCAATAAGTATAACAAGAGGTACCTACATTGAGGTGGGATTTGGTGGAAACAACACAGAATTCTGGCTGCAGAGAAGAGAGAAAACGCTGCAAATCCCTGCACAACGGTTTATTATTTTGTATAGAATACCCTTGTGTTACAGATCACAGCTCTATGTATAGATAACCCGTCTATATAATATGATATGTACTATTCTATACATATTATGTAGATCGCAGACCCTCCGTAGGTTAGTACCTAACCCCATACTCGTTACTAGGTACCTACCTAAATCACGAGTTAAATGTTGCTAAAATAGTTCTGCCGATGACAAACAGTACCTAACAAAAAGAAACACACATAATGAAGTTCTGAAAAGAAATTGTTGATGAGGAGTGAAAAAAGTTGCAAAAGTACCTACCAACAAACTCCAGCCCCTTCTACGTAGATGGTATAATGAACCGTTGTGTAATAATTTACCGTTGAGTAATGATTTACCGTAGTAATAATTTACCCATCAATAATACTTCAACGTTTGTTCAAGTTTCACTACCTACCAACAAACTCCAAAAGAGCCATCATTTTTCAAATTAAATAATATCACAGAACAACCAACTCGACTTCATACTCCGCCAATATAATCAGGTGATCCCTACCAATGATTTTATCTCCGCCAAATTTCCTATTGTGGGCGCGTCTCTGGTTACGAGATTTGGTTTGGATTGTATACAATTTCATTCACACTGGAGTCGAAAATGCCTGTCGGTGCAAACTTCGGGGCCTTACTGTGAACGAACGGCTGGACGTACGATGCTCCGGATGGTCTTAAAAAACTCGCAAGTTCAAGAACTATTTAAAACCGTAAAAATATTTACGTAAAAAAATTGTATAGGCGTTTTGAAAATTTCAACCCCTATTTTGAACCCCTTAGAGATGACTCACAGTAACGTCGAGCTTCGAGGACCAACTAGACGCCGAACGGAACCTATAACCCGAATTTCATCAATTTTTTTTCATGGTAACTAAGAAAAGTGGCCCGTACGGCGTACGGCGGACAGACAGAAATATTTTTATTGCAGTTTTGGATTCTACATACCTTGAAACGTAAACCATCAAATTTTGAGGGGGGGTAAGAATTTTTTTTTTCATGCTCGATTCCAATGGTTCATTATTGAAAATAATAAACCAAAAGCAACCAAAGTTCCCAAAAAGTTCGAAGGAGAAAGGCTAGAACAAAGGTAAACAGTGCACAGAGAAGATCTTATTTCAGGTTAATGTATGATGGTACTTTATACAGAATTCTAACATGTACTTGCAGTAGCAAACGTATTATAACAATCTGTATAGGCTGTATTAGAGAATGAGAGTATTTTCTATTGGCAAATTTCTGTTCAATAAGTGTTTGAAATGGAAAAACGCTGCAAATCCCTGCACAACGGTTTATTATTTTGTACAGAATACCCTTCTGTTACAGACCACAGCTCTCCGCATAGATAATCCTTTATACAATATATGTATTATTCTATTTTATTTATTTATTTATTAGCATCATACAATGAACAAATGGTACAAAAAGAAAATTGAAAACAATATCTCTCTCTATGTATTCTATACATATTATGTAGATCGCAGATCCTCCGCAGGTTAGTACCTAACCCCGTACTCGTTACTAGGTACCTACCTAAATCACGAGTTAAATGTTGCTAAAATAATTCTTCCGATGACAAACAGTACACCTAACAAAAAGAAACGCACATAATGAAGTTCTGAAGAGAAATTGTTGATGAGGAGTGAAAAATGTTGCAAAAGTACCTACCAACAAACTCCAGCCCCTTCTACGTAGATGGTATAATGAACCGTTGTGTAATAATTTACCGTTGAGTAATGATTTACCATTGTGTAATAGTAATTTACCCACTACTATACTTCAACGTTTGTTCAAGTTTCACTACCTATCAACAAACTCCAAAAGAGCCATCATTTTTCAAATGAAATAATATCACAGAACAACCAACTCGACTTCATACTCCGTCAATATAATCAGGTGGCCCAGCAATGATTTTATCTCGGGCCAATTTCCGATTGCTAGCGCGTCCCTGGTGACGAGATTTGGGCTAAATGTATACAATTTCATTCACCCTGGTGTCGAAAATGCCTGTCGGTGCAAACTTCGGGTCCTTACTGTGAATGAACGGCTGGACGTACGATGCTCCGGGTGGTGTTAAAAATCTCGTAAGTTCAAGAACTATTTGCAACCGTAAAAAGATTCACGTAAAAAAAGGTATAGGCGTTCTGAAAATGTCAACCCCTATCTTGAACCCCTTAGAGATGACTGAATGAAACGTCGAGCTTCGAGGACCAACTAGACCCCGAACGGAACATATAACCCGAATTTCATCAATTTTGTTTCATGGTAACTAAGAAAAGTCGCCAGTACGGCTTACGGCGGACAGACAGAAATATTTTTATTGCAGTTTTGGATTCTACATACCTTGAAACGTAAACCATCAAATTTTGAGGGGGGGTTAGAATTTTTTTTTTTTTTTTTCATGCTCGATTCCAATGGTTCATTATTGAAAATAATAAACCAAAACCGATCAGTATTTACTAATCTGCGTTCAAACATCCAATTTGTGATGAAATCAATTCCGCTAAACAAATTCTTCATGGCCGACGGCCAATGCGTACCTTGCAGACGCCCAATTCAATACTTAGGTAGTGAAAATCGAGTTCCTACACCAGAAATGTTGGGTTCTACCCACTCGCATAACGGATCACCTGGTATTATGAAATCGCCCTTTACCCAAGATGAATTTCGCGAGCTGGTTCCTTGACACTCCGGTTTCACTTTCACACCGATCCCTCCTCCTTCTCGATTCTTCAAAAGAACTAATCGACTCCTGGCGACATTGTGAAATCGACCTTGGTGGTTCCCGCGTTTTTCGGCCCACGTGACCCGGCACACCGGTCTCCCACCAAGAATCCTTTTGGTTTATTATTCTGTGAATAATACACCTATGTATTCGCTCAGCAAAAAATTTTTATAACACCCCCTCAAAATTTTTTCTTTTCCGTTTCAAGGTGCGTAGATTCAAAAAATGCAATGTCCGTCCGCCGTACGCCGTCCGCCGTACGCCGTCCGCCGTCCGCCGTATCACGTGTACAGGCTTCATTTTTGGTCTAAAAAATTCGTTCTTTCGCACACATGCTCCATTTGGGCCCTAGTTGTCCCGAAACTTTTCAGCCCGATCGGAATATACCCAGGGGTGTTATGAGTGAAAATGTGTGTAAAAATAGGTACTTTTTGCGTTTTAGCAACATGTTAGTAAAATGAGCTTTTGAGGTATCGTTTTTCATGTTTTTGGGGACGAGAAGACCGAATATGAAGTCGATTTTGACCAAAGACGCGGAAATTGAGGTTTTACCATTGGCTCAGCTCCCAAAATTGTTTTTTTTTTTAGTCAAAAACCTGGAAAACTGTCTGAAATCACCATCAATGTGTATACTAACATTAGAAAAAGTGTAAACAGCTGAATCAAGACCATTAAATCGCACTACCAATGATCAAATATGATCTGGGGGGGAAAAAAAAGTGTAGGTACCTATTTCATGTTTTGGGGGCCAAAATTGGTGGAAATCATCAGGAATAGCTAATTCAATCATTCCACATGAAAGAAACAATAAATTTAACTGCCAACAAGAATCTCTAGAACTCCAATAGAATAATAAACCCATGTGACAAGGACTTTGCAGCGTTTTTTCCTGTTCAATTCCATCACCAGGTACCACTAGTGAAGAGCTACATGAACCAGAGGTTATTTGCTATCTTGTATCAATACAGTATTGCATCTATCCTACGATAATCATTTATTATATGAAGAGAAGATAGCGTGTCATTCGATCATTCGATACACTTGACGACCGGCACACCCAGTACCGCGTTCGCTCCCATCAATTTGGGGACAACAAATGACAGCCAAAACCCGTAGCCTCGCCACTGCTACTAAGCAAGTGTACACAAGATTTATTACAGTATCAGTGGTCCAGCGTTCAGTTACTCCTGAGTGAAACAATTTTTGTCCTTCACCATGATAGTGAGAAGGGTGACTCCCACATGTTTTATACATTAATGAAAGGGTTAAGGGAAGGCGGAGTTGATTTTTATTTTGGGCGCGAGCGTCACCCATCATCAAGATCACTGATGTAGGTAGTTACCCTAAAAGGTGATCTACTCTCCAAAACCCATCCATGTTTTTTTTTTTTTTCAAAGTAGGTACTGATAGGGTATCTTTTCAGAGGGAGGGTATACTAGCAAGAGAAAATGAGAGCGACTAGGGCTATTACAATGGGTGTGAACAATACCACGTGAGCAATTAAATAAGACAAGGCAGTAAGTCAAAAGTAACATTAGAGTGTATAATCAATGGATCAAATTCGGACCTACAAAATAGGAGGTAAACGTAAGATATGGTTGGAGAAAAATTATAGAGAACAACTTAACGGTAGATCCGAGTAAGTGAGGCATTGAACATTTCTACCGATACATTATACACTATTTGAGGATTCTGACCAGTACATACTTTTAGGGAAAACGATAAGATACGAGTAGATTATAAACAGACAGCTTGTTGCCCTTCCAACCCCCATCCATTCCCCTCCTCCAACAATTCATAGGAAAGTACAGAAAATGGGCCTTTCATATGATTTGAAGCAACTTTTCAAAGAAATTGTCTCAGTTATGTTAGCAAGCAGTTTTAGGGAAAACGATAAGATACGAGTAGATTATGACAGCTTGTTGCCCTTCCAACCCCCATCCATTCCCCTCCTCCAACAATTCATAGGAAAGTACAGAAAATGGGCCTTTCATATGATTTGAAGCAACTTTTCAAAGAAATTGTCTCAGTTATGTTAGCAAGCAGTTTTAGGGAAAACGATAAGATACGAGTAGATTATAAACAGACAGCGTGTTGCCCTTCCAACCCCTATCCATTCCCCTCCTCCAACAATTCATAGGAAAGTACAGAAAATGGGCCTTTCATATGATTTGAAGCAACTTTTCAAAGAAATTGTCTCAGTTATGTTAGCAAGCAGTGGGAAAACGATAAGATACGAGTAGATTATGACAGCTTGTTGCCCTTCCAACCCCCATCCATTCCCCTCCTCCAACAATTCATAGGAAGGTACAGAAAATGGGCCTTTCATATGATTTGAAGAAACTTTTCAAAGAAACTGTCTCAGTTATGTTAGCAAGTAGTCTGTGGCAGTGTGACAGTGGTGGTGGGCCTTCGAGAGTCTCCCTCGTAGACCAGCAAGATTATCTCCGGTTAAGAAGGGATATCGGCTTCCGCCAAGCGAGCCCGTCTCCACCGGAAGAAAATAATAGCTCGAGAACAGCCACTGTCACACTCCTCCCCACATGACATACTTCTGGACAGCAGAAGTACGAGAGGGAAAAGCTTGTTTCCTAGTGAATTGTGCTCAACCTCCATCGTTAGGATGTAACAACTATCGGGATTGTAAATTGGGACATGGCATCAATCGCCTTCAAATGAGCAAAGTATATTTTAATTATACTGACACTCTAAAGGGTTGAAAGGGGGTGCGGAAGCCAACAGATGTATACGTACTATAAAAAGGGACAGGTTGTTAGTAAAGGAATCCTTCTGGTAAGCCCACAAACGTGGATGGAGTATGGTGAATTACTCAGCGCATACTGCCTAACCACGTTCTGCTACCATGTGACAGAGTGTGACAGTGGTGGTGGGCCCTCGAGAGTCCCCTCCTAGACCAGCAAGATTATCTCCGGTTAAGAAGGGATATCGATTAGGCTTCCGCCAAGCGACCCCGTCTCCTCCGAAAGAAAAAAATTGCTCGAGAACAGCCACTGTCACAAGTCTCTTGTAGGAGGACCTACAGTAGGAGGTATCAAAGCTTTTCTGAATGATTTAAAGTTACTCATTAAAACACTTTGGGGTACTTTTTAGAGTGCCTATACCTACTCATAAGTAGTACTTTCCTTTCGATAGGTACTTACTCGAGTAAGTACCGAATACCAACTTTTCTATTTACGCTTTCAATTTTTAACCATAACTAGTTACTAGCAATATTTGGGAGAATATCGAGAAGGGTTTTAATTAAAAGGGCGAGGTAGACGAGAGCCCATATTATTTAGAACCATGATAATGAATTAAAATTTACAATAATTATTTTACAGCCCCTAACGAGATATGTAGGTATTATCGCAGTTCACCGGTAAAATGTATGTGCATTTATGTGTCTTTCACTCTAGTTGAAACCGTTAAATGACGTCTCTATTATCACTTCAAATCTTTCTGCAGGTGGATTCGGGTTCTGGATCATCGATACAGCCTTATTAGCGATTCCCTGATACGTCTACCCATCTGAACAACGGGGAAGAGAAACACGAAAACGAAAGGAGGGCAGACCGACGCGGCGAGTCGGCCCAACCGCCGACAGACGGTTGGATTTCTGGGTCAATGACGTGGTCGCGGAAGATGGAAATTGGAGGGAGCCGAAGTGAAGGTAAAGGCTGAACGGACTGAAGCAGAACGATTACCGCAGAATCCGACCCCCTCCAATCAAAATGGGATTATAGTGGTTGATAACTCCCGCAGCACGGTTTCGACATCTTAAAATGAGTATCATAGTCCTCGCCCACAGATTGCCTGGGTGTCGAAAAAGAATCGATATGATGAATCACGAAGATCATAATACGTGGCAACCCAAACTTTGCTTGTCTAAGCATTGCAGTCCAGTCCACAGCCTCTACGAAAAGCAAGATTCCTTCTAATACTGAACATGAACTACTACTTAATACCACAACTGAGAGGGGTACAACAACTAAACATCATCAACCTGAAGCTCTGAAAGCACGATCACGCAGGAAGCTCTGTAGGAACGTAACAATGTATGAATGTAGTACATAGGTAGGTAGGTACTTATGGATCATCTTGGCCAAACAAAGAGCGGCTTCAGTTCACGGAACTCCTCGTAAAACTTGTATCTCGGTTTCCATTTGGTCGTTTTGAATGCAAGTTTCCAGGGTCGTACAGATAAAACGGGGCTTCACACTGTTCTCCAGGAATTTCTGATCTACCTAGGCAATAATAGCCACTTGACAGGTTGTGAGGGGACAGTAGAATAATCAAGGGATACCGACACCAGCTAACTAAATTAATGAATCGAATTAACGACATGAGGGAGCTACACCACTACCCACTTGCCTCTTCACCTGGCAGAAGTATTTTTCACCTCAACTGTTACCAACTTTTCTACACAAATAGTTGTCATTTTCAATCCACTGCAACACCTCAATATTAAAGTTTGGCGTAGACTTAGACCATGATGTTCGTCGATATAATAGCTTTATTATAACAAATTAGCTCTGCGAATTCCACAACTACGATAGAACGGTACTCGATAGTATTACTTACAGGATATGACTGCTAAAGAATGTCACTTAAATATTTTCCCATTGCCCTCAAATCACGCTTTAACTGTTTTTAAACCATCCAATTGTCCTCTATAGCCTTTCCCCTTGTTTTTCCCCCGGAACCGGGCCCTCTCCAGTGACGTACCTACCATTGTTAGTTGGATTTCTGTTCAGGTGTAGCTTTCGTACCGTTTGGCTATTGTTTAAGCACCACTCCCTCTTTCAAACGCCAGGATCCAATGGGGGAAAAAAGTGGATTTTTTAACGACCCATTCATCCCCACAGAATGCTTCTCAGATCTGTTCCTGCCTCCGATATCGCTTCAATTATAAAAACTCAATAGGATTCGTCACTCGGCGTGATTTTTTTCGACCTCTCTTTATTTTAGATTCGTACAGTGGAGACTCGTCCACCAAACACTGACCACCACATCCGCCAGGTGAAAATATACTCACATATTCTTTCGAACGACGAATAAATGGTTCATTTTGAAGTTTTTGAACTCGTTTATAGACTTCTCTCTAATACATTCGACGTGATTATACACCAGCGTGCACTCACTAAGTACCCCGAACTCCCCGAGAACCTTCATGCCATCAGAATTCAACAACTGGAACTGCAGAGTGTGCACATTCTTGGGAGGTGTTGAAGTACTGACATGTTATATTTGACGGTCTTGGGATCGCAGTCAAACTGCGGAATTGTTTTATTTAAATGAGTATTATTATTATTATTTTATTTTTATGAATATCGGCTCAAGTCTTGGCAAACAGGAAACGCTGCAAAGTCCTTGTCACATGGGTTTATTGTTCTACTGGACACACCTATTATTATGCTGGCTATTCATTTATTGTTTATTTAATGTGAAATGATTGAAATAGCTATTTATGATGGTTTCTACCAATTTTGACCCCCAAAACACGAATTAGGTACGCCTTTTTTTTTCAAATTACCTTTGATCCTTGGTAGTGCCATTTAATCGTCTTGGTCCACTTTTTCTAATGTTATTATACAAACTGATGGTGATTTCAGACGATTTCCCAGGTTTTTGACTCATAAAAAAATCAATTTTGGGGGCTGAACATTTGCTAGTACCTCAATTATCCACTCTTTGGTCCAAATCGACTTCATATTCGGTCTTCTCGTCGCAAAAAACATGGAAAACGATACCTTAAAAGCTCATGTTACTTAAACACAGAAAGTACCTATTTTTATACACATTTTCACTCATAACACCCCTGGGTATATTCCGATCGGGCTGCAAAGTTTCGGGACACAACTAGGGCTCAAATGGAGCATGTGTGCGAAAGAACGAATGTTTTAGACCGAAAATGAAGCCTGTACACGTGATAGGGCGGACGGCGGACGGACATCGCATTATTGGAATCTACGCACCTTGAAACGGAAAAAAAAATTTTTGGGTGTTTTTTCACAGAATAATAAACCAAAACGCGCCCAGTCCACAAGCCAGAAAGCTGTCTTACCAGAGGGAGAGCTGTGAAGTTTACCAGGCCTTAGATATGCAGGTAATACTGCACTATAGAGCGTATTCCCTTCGATGTGCAGGAGGAGCCGTTTCAAATCGAAGCATCCTGGTGAGTACCTACATAAAGAAAGCCACATGCTAGCTCATGTTAATCGGAGCAAATACCGAGGAAATTCTATATTAAATGTGTGGCACTTTAAAGTCGTTACGAGCAATAATCATAGATATTCAATATAATCAGCTTCAATACTACATAATAGATCACTATTATGTAGTATCTGATATCCTAGAAACAGCCAAAAGCAGTGTACGAAAGCAAGGTCGAGACGAGGTGGAATACTGAGGGAAGGCACGGGTTGGATCCTGAACGGTCCCATATAATTTCCACCAAGAATTGATTTTGCAGAATTTTAAGAGATGTACTACAACAGGCAGATCCTGGCGGACCTGGGCTGGCAATATCGGCATTTGAGAATCTTTCCTAATATTATTTAAATGAACTCAGGATCCTCAGCAACTCCTCCGAAATTGAGTAGGTATATAATACCGAATGAACCTACGAAGCCCGTACAGTATCAAACGAAAACCTGAGGTGTAAACACAAACACTAATACAATTCCTACCACGCAATTAAGATCAATGTAGTTTTAGTCAGTTTGAAATCATGTAGCACTTGAGTTATCAACTGAAAAACTAGATCTGCATAGAAAAGGCCCGAACTCTAGGCCCAGAATATAGCTGGGATGTTATGTAGACATTTACGTATCCCTATATACAGGGTATAACATGAGTGATGCAAAACCTCTTTCCCACGTGTTCTACATTTAATTTCCGACCAAAAGTGTCCTATAACTTTTTTTTTTTTTACTCCACTTAAAACCCCACTTTTTTCACTTTTAAGATTTTTTCGAGATTCCGACCTCGTCTCACTAAAGCAGCTATAATTTCCTTAATATTTAAAGAGTAAATTCAAATTTGAAGATACCGTTGAAAAGAGCTTTAAATTTCCTGTCCCTCTGATGACTAACAAAACATTTTAAGGAGGATTTGAGGAGTGAAAATGGAGTTTGAAAAGTGAATTTTGTCAAAATCCTAAAATCGTCTGTTTTTTCAAACGCTTGGTGATCCTATTAATTCTTGTAGGAGAATGGTGAAGATAAGCTAAAAAATGCGCCAAAACGTCAGCTTTCCAACGGACTAATCAAAACGTTATTTGGAATTGATTTCAAGAGAGAAAATGAGGTGTGAATACGAAAAAACGTGTTGTTTCCGGCTAAATCGTGGGTTTTTCATGAAAAATGTACCTTTTGTGAAGTAGTGAGTCAACTATGGGGTAATTTTCAAATCGAATGGTGACACCCTCACATCATCTCCCGGTAAGTATTTGGTCGGTATTTTCATTTTAGTCCAAGGGTGTTGGCGTTACAAAGAATGGAACTATGGAAGTTAAGCAGAGCATTGAAAGATCCGTGAGACGACTGTTGTTTGTGTATACCTCTACGAATGATTGGGATGAGTTCTTATCTTTTTCGCTGCCACCTATGGACCCTTCACAAACGAACCGGTCCTGTGTTCGCCAAAACGGAAGGCATTTTGAGCAAATAAAGGATTGAACCGAGTCCCGCTTGACTTCCATAGTTCCATTCTTAGTATAATGCCAACAACCTTAACGTTGGCATATGGGATGTGCAGAGGTTAATGCGATATATCTGTGGCTATATCGGATATCTCGAAAATACTGTCCCTGATTCTTTTCAAACTTTGTATACTCCTTCTTGAGGTTACTGAGAACAACCCCTATGAATTTGGTGGAGGTAAATTGCGTTAAATCGGAGGTATGGGAGAAAGAATTTTGGTGAACGTAGGAAAATGGGATGTGCAGAGGTAACAAAGTCAGATGGACCCACCCCGAGTTCTACCCGTCAGCGACGGGCAACACAGCTAGTTTTTCATAAAAACCCACGATTTAGCCGGAAACAACACGTTTTTTCGTATTCACACCTCATTTTCTCTCTTGAAATCAATTCCAAATAACGTTTTGATTAGTCCGTTGGAAAGCTGACGTTTTGGCGCATTTTTTAGCTTACCTTCACCATTTTGCTACAAGAATTAATAGGATCACCAAGCGTTTGAAAAAACAGCTACGATTTTAAAATTTTGACAAAATTCACTTTTCAAACTCCATTTTCACTCCTCAAATCCTCCTAAAAAATTTTTGTTAGGCATCAGAGAGTACTGGAAATTTAACGCTCTTTTCTAAGGTACCTTCAAATTTGAATTTACTCTTTAAATTAAGGAAATTATAGCTGCTTTAGTGAGACGAGGTCGGAATCTCGAAAAAAATCTTAAAAGTGAAAAAAGTGGGGTTTTAAGCGGAGTAAAAAAAAATGTTATAGGACACTTGGTCGGAAATTAGATGCAGAACACGTGGGAGAGAGGTTTTGCATCACTCATGTTACACCCTGTATATTGCGAATGTATGTCATCCTGTAAACGAATAACATGGATTGAACTGAATCAAGATTATTCCGTTATTTGCATTTCAATCCATGTTATTCGTTTACAGGATGACATACATTCACAAAATATACATGGCTACATACATGTCATCAAGATTATTCCGTTAATTGTTAGGAATTCATTTTGATATACCAATTTGAAAATCGTGAGTGCCTCGTTGCTGGGATTCCGGTTTTAATCTCCACTGAGTGGTCAAGCCTCGTTCATTTCTGTCGCTGCTCGTTTCCCCGTACTCCATCGATTTCCCCGTTACTTCCCTCGAAACAGGCCCATGTCCTGTGTCGCCCCCGTGTCGCGGGAGTGCAGCCCTGCGTTTTAAGTGATTAATTCTCCAGCACTAG
The DNA here is from genome assembly GCA_954871275.1 of Leptopterna dolabrata. Lineage (NCBI taxonomy): Eukaryota > Metazoa > Arthropoda > Insecta > Hemiptera > Miridae > Leptopterna > Leptopterna dolabrata. Next base: position 8,522,333 of record OX940984.1, on the reverse strand, counting down.
AGATGCTGTATAATTCGGGATCGATCAGCTCGTCCTGGTACCTTCCCTTCTCCACCCATGTTATAGTGTTCCCCTCACTTACATCCCTGCAACGCCGAGCGTCCGAAAGACATGAGAATGCGGCGATGTTAATTCCAAACGTGGGTCCGAACAAGGTAGTCTCATGTATAACTAACTACATAACAAAGCATTTTCACGGTTATTCGACCCCAAGTGTCTCAGTCACTAATGGGCCAGCTTTCAAATAATTCGAATGATGTAGGTACTTACGATATACCTACTACAAAACATTAATAATCACTCGATTCTTTAGTTCACTGTCTGAGGCCGAAGTTCAACTTCCTATATACTCGTCGTTTCAGTCAGTTTCTTGAATACGCCAAATTAACATATTATGACAACATATTAGGAACATATTATGACAATGACCACTAGATCATCAAGAAGACTTCAAGATTTTACATAATTAAAATGACTGATAAAGTTGGACCTAATTCAAGATTATACAAGAGTGAACATTCACTGGAATAATAACAAATCAAGAAATTATTATTACAACAAAATATATATACTCACCTAATTTTAGTGTATATATATAGAGGCCTTCAACCATTATATCTGCCGGGATCCAACCGCATTTTGCACTATCTAGTTTCTCTAGTTCTCTGGACGATGATTTCTGAAGTAACGCACTTCCTCCCAACCTAAAAACATCACTGAACATTTTCGATCGTTATTCAAAAACCAAAAACAACTTCACTTTGACCAGTTGTCTGCCAGATAACCAGACAATTTGGGTTTCAGGTTTAAGTTACTAATTTATTACACCTACATTATTTGTGGATTTCATAGATTTTATTTCAAATATTACCTATATGAGCCCTACTCAAGTTGGAAAAGATTAAACTGAACTATTTCTACCGACATACTGATGGCTACAGAATTAATCTTTTTCTATCGATACCATTTTTGCATACATCCTGGGGGGGGGGGGGGGGGACAATCCAGTCACGCAACATGGCTCAAGGAGCGAATTTTCAAAGGAACAGTTTAGGAAATTGAGAATTTAAATTAATGATCATCTGCCAGAGCACTCACTACGGCCTGACTGGGCACTTGTTGAGACAAAATTGTGTCACAAAATAATTTTTGGGGGTTTTGAACCAAAAAATTGTGATTTTGATCACCCGATGCAGTCTGAACGTGCAGAAACTACTCGCAATCGATTCAGCGTCCAAAAACGACCGACACCCCACATGCTATCTTACGGGTGTTCTCCCAATCTGATACCATATCTGTATAGTGTGCATAATAGGTATACTACTTCGTTATGGTACCGAAACCGGTATAAAATTATGAAGTGAGGAAAAGAAAACATCCCCGCAGTAGGTATCTGTTGACACTTCCAAGGCGATATCTCCAAGGGCAGGAACCCTTGGAAAAAAAAAACTTTAATCTTATCTTCTCGTAGAGGGAACGCCTAAGATAAGGAGGCCCCAAATCATTCACAAGGGATTAACACTGTCCTTGGTTTTGGTCGCCCAAGCACAATTCCACCGCTCAAACAATAAAAAGATTTCCGGGAAAAGGCAATGATTCCTTCAAATAAATTATATTTTCCCCGTTGAGTCTCGATGATGAAGCTGTTGGGGAGTAAATCCTGAACTAATTGGAAAACAAACCCGCGGAATTAAATTAAGAGATAATTTGGCGACCTTCTTCATTAATTTACAGGTTGTAAGGGAGGAAGAACTAAGGTAATTATTTTCCATCGATCCACCTTTTCGGTTCAGGCTGTGACCGAACGGGCTGGACGTACAAGGTTCCTGGTGGTATGAAAAAAATCTCAAGTTCGGAATCAAATTAAAAACGTTTAAAAACCGTGCCCTTCTACTGAAAGTTTTTGAATTAAGGCGTTCTCAAAAATTTCACCCTTATTCTTCACCCCTTAGAGGTGACAGACAGTAATCCGAGCTTCGCGGACTAAATAGACGTCAAAATGAGTGCAAACCAAATTTCATTAATTTTGCTTCACGGTAACTAAACAAAGTACCGCGTACACGAAAGGACAAAAAATTTTCTATTCCATTTTCGGATTATACATACCCATCTTGAAACGCAAACCATCCCCCCCTCCCCTTTACAAATGCTCGATTCCAAATCAATGCTCGAATTATTGAACATAATGAAATAATAAACCAAAAGGAATATACCAGTCGTTCACGGTTTTCTTCTTCTTATTTTCTTGTCATGAACTTTACTGTTAGAAAACAAGTAGCTGCTTTTTTTCATCTCACGAACCCTCCTCCTCACAAAATGACATCGTGTATCGTGAAATCCCAAATTTTGTTTCATCTTTCTAGTTTTGACTATTCTGTCTAGCACTGACACCAGTGTGACAAACAAATTACTCGTAATTATCCATCAAAGTTTCGTACGGTTTTGCTAACGAGTGAAGCGCATGACACCCCCCCTCCTAACAAACCGTGGATGGGTTCGAGTAACTCGATGTTACCATCATACCGCACTATATATACGGCAAACGATCTGCGAAGTGCTAGTTTAGTTGCAGGAACTCTGTTTTGGTAGGTAGGTGCTAAACTGCAAATACGCAGAAATAAGATTTGAAATGTCAAAAACTGCATTCAGAAATCAACAAAAAGTAGTGCAGATTGTTTAGCAGCAGTGGCCCAGTTCCAAAATCCGCAATAATAAAATCCAAATACTTGATGAATTGTTTATAACAGTTCCATAAATCAACTGCACAAACGAAACTGAAGAACTGGATCAGAATACGCCAAAATTTGTTTCGTCTTTTTGTTCGACTGTTCAGTCTGGCTTTGGTAATACTGAGTGTAAAAAATTTCAGCTCGAAATTCCGTACCGTTCCGCAAATAACGACTGGACTAAGTGAAATGGGTTTTTTTGTCGGGCATTTGGGCTGGGGACGTCACAAATAGTGAAGAGGAAGTACAGCTGCGCTCAAGTTGCGGCGGGATCTCGCCTTTAAATGAATGGAAGAAACCAGACGGCATAGCCCATTGAAGATCGTGAGTAAGGTGCGTAATTCAATACACATACATCCTAATAGATTGTTTCCAAGTGAAATAACGGATTGATTATATCCGAGGAAATGCAGTGTCAGCGATCAAACTGGCACTGACTTCGGAAATTAATTTGATCCAATCGTTTCGACCTATTACACAACTCGCGGAGGACCGTAAGCGTGAGTATTTAATTAGAAAACGAATTCCATCTGTTTCCTCTCCGCCGTCTTTTGGGGATAAGATAGCGGGCGGGTTCAAGGGCGGAAATGCTGGCGTAGGATGGTAATTATAAAACACTGACCGGGCGAAATAGTTGACTTAAGGGTACGTAACGCTGGCGTCGTCGACGGGTTTTATCGCGAAACAGGAAGTCTGGGAACGAGATGCGACAATGCGGGCTGGGATGGGTGCGGTTGTGGGAGTAGGAGTTCTTGGATCGAGAGTTGAGCGGGTTCACATGGGCAGAGCTGACAGGAGACGTGTACCTAACGGAAAAATAGTGGGGAGAGGTGGGTGTACAGAAATGTGATAACGTAGGCCGAAGTCCGGGAAATGTCTAATCCAGTGGCTTTCTCATGGGGAGAAACGTCACGAAAATGCGTGAAATGCGAGTAAGAAATCACAACAGAGACAGAACCAGAGGAGAAGCAAGAAAAAAACACCAACAAAGAACAACAAGACTTAGGGCGGAATTCGGAGACCTCACTTAGAAGGTGAGAGTTTACTCGCGTAAGTTGAGGGAGTCCTCAAACGACTTACTTCGAGGCAGCTGTTCATGTAGGTTCACTTACATGAGTTGAGAGCGTCCTCATCTTGCGCTGAGAGCGTCCTCACTCAACTGCAGCCATAGCCCAATGGGTGGAGCTATTCTACTCACAGTTGGCAGCAGTAATAGCATAAGCAACGGAAGGTTTCGTATTTTTTCTGTTAAGCAACCATGACTAAAACCACTATGTTCATCGTGGCTATAAGTATGGACAACGAAAGTGTTCTGCAACTACCACCAAAGTAGGCAGGAAGCTACATGAAATAAAAAACACAGATCGACAACCTCATCGGACACGACGTTACTGGGCAGCAATGAGCAAGTTTATGAACTATCAAACACATGAATCAGATAGAACACAAACAGATAGGCCATTTCTGTGCTTTTGTTCTACCTGGTACGATGGTGTGGCATAAAATCTGAGCGCCACCAACACTTTCATCAACGGGATTAGTGCCTCTTTTATTTCCATTTCTTATTGACTGGTCACCAAATACAAGTGGAACACAGTCACGACTTTTTTCCTGAAACGGAACCTTCTTTTGAACCGGATACCGTCTAGAAATTCCAGTGGGTTCTCTTGGTCCAGGCGATATACATCTTCGGTAGCCTCACAATCGCACGACAGCTTATGAGGGTGTCACAGGTATTCTTCATCCACTCATCAAGCATGAAATGGACGTTCATATCCATTATGTAATGAAAAGGTTCCGGAAAGGAAAAAAATTCTATACGAAATACGAAAGGTATATTACGAACTGAAAAGCATGGTAAAGCCCACTGAAATAATGATGTGAGTAAATACTTAAGGACCTTTAGCTTAGTAAGTTGAGTGCATTCTCAACTTATCCCACGTTTTGTGTTTATGAATTGCACGGTTAATGGATGCTTAACCGTTTACTAAAGCATTCACTCACTTCAGGTCTATGAATAAGAAAAACGTTTGAGGGACCCTCAGAAGCTCACTACAGTAAACGCTCATCTGTAAGTGAGGACTATGAATTCCGCCCTTATAGCTTGAATTCCCTTCAAATTCTTAAAATCTAACCGAGGAATAATGGATACTTTCGATCGTGATTATTTATTAACAATCGAATTGTGTCGACGGGAAAGAACTCATCATCTCACCTATTGTACTATTCGACATTACGAGGCACACGTTCAACTTGTCCTTCTTCAACGACCGAAAATAGAACGATTGACACAGGGCTGGCGCCACAGCATCACGTATCCCGCAGTGAAACAGGTTTAAACAACTGTATTGACATAGTTTACAATGGCTCAACTGCTGGAGGGTTCCCTTCAGACTGAAATGCTAACATTCAACAAACCTTCAAAAACGATCATTAATGAAGAGACAACAATCCCACAGTTTTATTATAAGATAGAATTGCAGTGAGGGGGGAGCGATGACGCCATAAGAGTGCAAACTTCGAAATGTTGAAACACGTTCGAAGCATGACTCCTCTCGAAATGCGGCCAACACGAGCTGGCACCAGACGTCGCCAAGTGAACAAATTCATCAGATCGTCATTTGAGGTAATCGAAAACACGAGTTCCGAGCCTCTAGGGGACAGCCGATCACGTGGAACTCCAGCCTGAAAAGGATGTTTACTTTTAACTTTACTTTGTCAAACCATTCGATACAGCTTGGAATATCTGGGTTTTTCTAAGGCACCTAGCGTGGCCCAGCATGAACTGAGAATTCATAGCTGCCAGCCAACCTCGCCATTCGTTGGAAAGGTATCTTCTGCGCGCTACCTGGGCGTCACAATAAACGAGAACCTGCGGTCGGAGCCACACGTCTCACTTCTAGTCAAGATTACCCAAGTTCTACCATTTTTTCTACAATTTACGCAAGAGTGTAAATTTCAAATTTCTGCTAATTTTATACAAGACCTTAGTGCAAAGCATTATTTACCTTGGAATTTTGGCGTGGGGAGGCGCTGTGCCATCCGTCATCAACCCCGTGAAAATAGTTCAGAAGGCAACACTTCAAATTATTCCTTTCAAGCCCAGGCCGTTCTCCTCAACCGAACTGTTCACAATAATTCCGGTTTTTTCCATCAATCAACTGTACATCAAAGCAGCTCTCCTTTTTTACCACAAATAACCTCCTAAATAATTATTCTCCTATGACCGTCTTGGTGACCCGTATGCTTTCCGTCCCGCTATTCGAAATGTCGTCTATATCCATACAGCAGATTGCAGAGTACTCGCCGCCACGTATATTTTAGCCTGCTCTACCTGCTAAGAGTCTCGGCCTTTGTCTTACTGAAAAGAAAAACGGAGTTATTGAAAAAATAGTCTATTTCCACTAATACACGAAAAACGCAAAAACCGTTGTTGTACCGGTTTCGGTGATCAAACCATCGTCAGTAACACACAATAACTGAAGGCACATTGGAGAGGTGACCTTATAAATCGTCAAAAAGTGAAATGTGGTCGATTGGGATTGGCTGTGAAGAAGAATGGTGAAGGGAACAAAGGAAGGGGGGTCGATTCTGATTGGTTGTGAAGAAGAATGGTGAAGGGAACAAAGGAAGGGGGGACGATTCTGATTGGCCCAGGAAGAGAATGCCAAAAAGTGAAAGGAACATGGTGTGAAGGGGAGAGGGGGTGGAACCAAGCTGTTACAGAAATGAACGCAATAATGGAAAAAATGCAACTCCTCATGATTTTTTGCGTAAATCTCTAATCAAACGCTTGCATACGAGTCTGCAACACATTGGGACATTTTATCTCCCAATGGGAATTTAGGGATAATTGACGGTATCATTTACGGGTTGCAAGATTACCACGATCCGGGTTACATGGTGGTGCAAGGTTACCACATTCGATTCTAGTAAGTAATGACTTGCTTCACTTCTAGTCTGTTGCTGACTACCTTGTTTACCAGCCTTTTTTTTCATCATGCTCAGCTCAGCTACCGCGCCAGGTACGGGGGTACGGTTAACAAGAAAATGTTCAATAAAATCACACGATTCCAACGAGTGGTGAACGGTTTTTGTACGCTTGTTTACCGGTATCGCATAACGGTTTCGTATAACGCTTTTCGGGTCCATGTGCCAAAGTAAAGACCTAAAATGTCAAAATTAAAGGAACTACATCATTCAAAGATTCCTACCTACCACCTATAACCTATCACTCTTAATAATTTCGAATTTTTCAAGTACATCCAACATGCTCCTTTTTGAGGCAAAAATGAAGATATTCGATGAATTGTCTGACTGCAAGATCAAAATTAAAGCTATGACTGGATTCATTAAAGTGACGTGCAAAGGCCGAATCACCCTTATTATCCCTGAAATCTTTTTCATGTTCCTTTATTCTTTCTCTAAACTTCCTACCAGTTTCACCACAATAGTCAAGTCCACTAGAAAACTTTAATTTATAAACACCACTTTTATCTTGAACATTAGACTATTTTTTCAATAACTCCGTTTTTCTTTGAAATGGGTTTCCACGATTTCTTCACGAGTGATTTAGTTCGTTTGTCTTACTGTATTCAGACATCCCGTAGCAGTTACAAAAAGAAGTTTTTTCACGGCACGTCACTAAAGGCCATACAGAATGAGAGACCTTATTTTACAGTCTGTATGTACCATAAAACGCCCATTCCCCCCATTTCTCTTGTTGAAGCTTGTTTGTTTGATATTGTAAGGAAGGAACAAGGAATCTAGGTTTTGGTTAATTATTTTCAATAACGAACCTTTGGAATCAACCATGAAAAAAATGTAACCCCCCTCCCCCTCAAAATGCCATGACTTACGTTTCAAAGGACGTAAAATACGAATAGCGAATAAAAAAAAATCCGTCCGTCGGCTGTACGCCGTCCGCGGCCTTTTCCTTAGTACCCATGAACCAAAATTCACTAAATTTGGTGCATGGGCCCTGTTTGGGCTCTAGTTGTTCCACGAAGCTTGGCGTCACTATCACTCAACTCGGTGGTGAAAAATAGGGGTTGAAATATCCACAGTATCCCTATCTCGGAAAATTTTATTTTGAGGTGTGGATTTTCTCGCGTTTTTAAATAGTTTGATTTTTTATGGAATGTTCAGTGGCGCTATCTGTTATTTGGTGGTAGAGACACTGATTTTTCTAATCCTTTATTAATACTCATCGTCTAGAGTCTAGAGTCAAATGAAAAATAGCCTTAGTTACCATACAATATTAGAACAGACATCAGCTACGGGCGTGGCGGGACCTCGCCCCCATATTCAATATGAAACCGCGGAAATTCTCACTTTTTTTCGCTACACTTAACTGCACGCTACCACATCGTTTAACCCAAGTTCGGATAAAACCCCGCCAAGAGAACGCTGAAGGGGTCGGTGAAGACCTAAAGGTTGTTCCTATACGTTGAAGATTGAGGTAATAAAACTCGCACGGCTTGGGTTGATACCTTTAACGGTTGAAAGCTCTCGCTGGTCTCCCTATTATCCCATTTTGGGTGGTGTTTATAGAAGATTGGGGATTCCCCAATCCCACAGGTCCTCCAATTGGTCCACTAAAAACGGCGTTTGACAGTGACCTCTAACGGTATTTCTAAGAACCAGGTTGTTGTTGTTGTTGTTGTTGCTAGAACTATTATAGCAACATTTCTTTTGTCTTAGGTGTGTGCGTGATTCCGAGTTTCTCGATACCTGGTTATCAATCACAGGCATCACGGCAGGAAATGGTTCTCCCAGCTGGACAAGTACATCCCTCTCAACTGCCAACTAACTATCAGGTGGGTGGTAAGAGTACGGTAGCTAGAGATACAATTTTCCCAAAGAAAGTTTAACGAGTGCGTAACCAGTAAAATCGCTTTATAAAAAATTATAATAATAAAAATAATGAAATTTTTTTTTAATCTCCTTTTGGTGAGAGAAATCCGTCTTCACCAGGGTGCAAACTTTGAATGACAAAAATCCCCAGGTTCAGGGTTCAGGATAAAAACAAGGTGAATCGGAGAGTTTCTAGTAGCTACGAAACGGTGGTATCGGCGATCGCATCGTATCGCGAGAAATAACTGCTGTTTTCAAGCTTCTTCACTTGATACATTATCAGTGGGAAGGGGTAGGCAGGGGGTTGTAAAACGGTTTGAAAACTAGTGACACAAAATACCGCAGTGGCTTAGGTACAGGCCGAATGGTTTGGATAAATCGTCGGAGAGTAGGTATTCGCCCATTTTAGGTATTCCATCAGCATGGATATCCTGATAGCGTGACTGTAGTCTAACGTCACGTGTTTGAGTGGTACTTTGCGTACAAAGGTGCATAATGGCTATTTAGACGAACTAATTTGATTAGTCTCATCAATTATCAATGCAAAATAGAATTATTATTTACATTAGAAAAAAAATCGGCCTTCCGACCCGTGGGTATTATATCCTACTGACCTTGTATCTCACTGCATCCTATTTCGAAGATAATAGTACAACATATGACTTTTTTCTTTGCGAATACTGAATTTTGAGTTTCCAGCAATCTCTTGTAATTCGTTCTTTTGAAGCATTGGAAGTGAACTGAAATTGTTATATTGAAACAGGTTTGTTATAAACTTTCGGACGCGTTAGAAAACAAGTTGGGACGTCCTGTTTCGTGTTCCAGCGATCACACGTGTTCTTTTTTGAAACGGAATCGTTTCGAATTCGTTTGAAACGAGTTTGTTGAGTCTTTTTTTTTTTTTTTGTTCACCGCTTATCACGCAATGAAGGATTGTTAGCTGAGCTTCGTATTTTTCTATCACGAAATCAGGCAGGTATCTGCCGACCAAATCGAAACTTCTTGAGAACTAATACGCACCTAAATCGAATCCCGATGTATACTACCAAAGCCATACAGATAGGGAATTATGTTACTCTGAAATGCACACAGATAAGTTCGTCTAATTATGATCGGCTGTGCATCTGCTCTGCTCGCCGAGCTGTCGTATTTTTCTGCGATACGATACGGAATATCGTACTAGGAACACTCTGAGAAATAGCAGATTTAGAGATAAATCCGCGGTAAGAAGTATATACCAACTGATCAATTCCAAGGGTGCTTCAACTTCACCCACCGAGAGACGGACAAGCGATTCTTGCCTCGAAATCAATGGATTTTCATCTTGGCCATCACATTGCTAATGTAAATAGGACGGAGGAAAATGCAAAGTGGCGTCGGAAAAAAAACAACGAAAGACGGATCGCACTGAAATGGATACGTAAATTATTCACAAGTGGAAACGGGAAGTCATTTTTATACGGTTTATCATCAAACAACGATGACAGGATGGTTGTGTTCTGCAAGTTAATCAAGACACGTAATGTGACGACCCTAGCGGACAGAGCCTATTATTAACGTGCGGAACCCGCATTAATGAGGATAACTATCAGGACACCCGGCTAAGTGCGAAGGAACAGGGAACAATGCTAAACCAAACTGTGCATACTGCGTTACTGTTGCACTCCGGGTACGAATGATTATCGCCGTGTAATCGACGATTTTCAGTCGTACTCCCCGGTATAAGGGCGATGGCGCGGGAGTCGGGGGGGGGGGGGGGGGGGGTCATTATGGAAATCCGGTTATTACCCCGATTGTCGTGTCAAGACGTCACGTTGCGATGAGCAATTTGCCGGTAATTATAGCGTTGCACAATACAAAACAAATTGATTTACGAGGGGACCCCCCTTTCAGTTGTTAACATTGCTGCAAACAAGTGAGCAGGAGATAACGATAAGTACAATAATATTGTCACCTGCATGAGAGAACCGAAGAGCATGTGGAAATGCAATGTAGACCAATTTAGATAACTTGCCTCGAAAAGCGGATTCCCACATTTTCAAAATTGGCATCCTGAACATGTATGTGTGACGTGATGCACGCATAGACGTAAGTGTGGGTGTAAAACAGAGAATTATAATGGGATTACATACTGATGGGGGAAAAAAAAACAAAAAAAAGCTGCGAATTATTATTTATTTAAGCTGCGGTTTATTATTTACCTGTATAGATGCCCCTTCTGCGTATATCACCGTTTTCTGTGGTCAATACCCTCGAGCTCCCTCCAGGAAAGCCCTAAATGGAGTACTGGAGCCGGCCCGGGAATTAAAGTTTCATACACATGCGCGGGATTCAATCATTCACGATCATTAATTATTTGTAGTTATTCATGAAGCATAAGGTAAATAATAAACCGTTGTGTAATAATTCACCTGTATAGATGCCCCTTCTGCGTAGACAGCATAATAAACCGTTGTGTAACAATTCACCTGTATAGATGCCCCTTCTGCGTAGATAGTATAATAATCTGTTGTGTAATAATTTACCCAATAATACTTCAACGTTTGTTCAAGTTGAAAAAGTACCTATCAACAAAATCCAAAAGAGCCATCATTTTTCAAATGGAATAATATCGCAGAACAACCAACTCGACTTCATACGGCCATCCGTGATTATAATCAGGTGCTCCATAGCGATGATATCTGGGCCGGATTTATACCATTTGATTCACGATCATGCTGACGAAGCTTTACGGTTCAAATGAACGGCTGGTCGTACGGTGCTCCGGGTGGTCTCAAAAAATTCTTTAGTTCGAGATCAATTTGAAAACGAAAAAAAAGCATACCCTTCTATAGGAAGTTTTCGAGCAACGGCGTTCTGAACATTTCAACCCCTATTTTTCATATAGGGGGAGGGCGGGGGGACAAATTGTCATGCTCGATTCCAAAGGTTCGCTATTGAAAATAATAAACCAAAAAACATGACACAAAATATTTTATTCAATGTACATACTGAGGTACAGACAGGCGAAATCATAATTTTATTGATATAGATCTACCGGTGTTTGAAAATGTTTCTCATACTACCAGAAGGTTTATTTCTTATTTATTTGACATATTAAATTCAAACAGGTTATAATTATTATGAAAATAACCCAGTATGAAAAAAAGTTATTCAAATTTGATCATCAGCCGGCACGGAAGGATTGAGGAATAAGCATTCCAGAGTATTTAACCGAGTCGGAATACAAATCGACAATCCATCGCGTGAAGAGGGGTCAATTACAATCAGTGCTGTCTCTCAAGTTGCTGTTATATCTGCCAACTTTCCAGTTTAATGAGATGCATTCACCGGCATCAACCCGACGGTTTGAAACGCCTTTCGCTCCGACACCTGTTGCCCTCAAAGGCGCCGCCCGGAGTGTTGACACGCCAGCGCCGTAGAGCGCCGCTTCCCTCTTCAGCTGCGCTCAAGTGTTGGTCGGAAGCCGTAAATTCGGAGTGAAGATGGGCGTTTTGTGTGGGCAAATTACCGACGCAATTATTGCTCTTTCTTTGTTTTCCGACACAGTGCATATCGGGTTAATAGTCCGGTCAAGTGTTTCGCGTTCAGGTTGTTTCCTACTTAGTTGAACTTGGGAATTCTCGTCTGTACTGCGATTTGGTGAGACCTCTGAATATTATGATCAATGCTTGCTCCCAAACAAAATGTTGCTATAGCTGCCAAGAATCAAGAATCATTGGTCTTACATGAACGAAAAACGTTGCACATTATTACACAACGGTATATTATTTACCGGTATAAATGCCCCTTCTGCGCAGATCACTGTTTTCCGTGGTCAATACCTACCCTCGAGCTCCACCCGGGAAGCCCTATAACGACACTGGAGCCGGCCCGGAAATTACTGTTTCATAAAAATGCGCAGGGTTCAATAAATTAATTATATGTTATTCATGAAGCATAACGTTTGTTCAAGTTACAATAGTGCCTATCAACAAAATCCATAAGAGCCACCATTATTCAAATGAAATAATGCCACGGAACAACCAGCTCGATTTCATACAGCCATGCGTGATTATAATCAGGTGTTCCCTAGCTACGATATCTGTCTGGGCCGGATTTATACGTTTCATTCATGATCATGTTGACGAAGCTTTTCGGCGAACGAACGGCTGGTCGTACAATGCTCCGTATCAAACAACCAATTGGTGGTATCAAACAATTCTTTGGTTTGAGATCAATTTGAAAACGTAAAAAAACCATACTCTTCTACTGAAAGTTTTCGAGCTACGGCGTTCTGAAAAAGTCAACCTCTATTTTTCATCCCTCTCTGACAGTAACGCCGAGCTTCTCAGACCACCAAACCCCAAAGGGACCTACAAACCTACATTAATTTTGGTTCATGGTAACTAAGAAAAAAGCGAAGTAGGTACCGTAAGGATAGAAATTTTTTCAATTCCATTTTCGGACTATTTATACATTGAAACGGAAACCATCAAAATTTTGTAGGGAGGGGGGTTAAATTTTATTTATTTCATGCTCGATTACGAAGGTTCATTACTGGAAATAATAATCCAAAACTAGATCAAATGCATGGGCTGAGTTGTGATAAAATATGGGTCAATAACCTTCCAAACTTCTGTAGGTAGGTATAGATAGACCAAAGAAAATTACTCCCTTATGGGAAAAATATTAGATCATGGATGTCATGTGGTAATATAGATTCTATAAATATACCATAATAATAACATACTCTGCCGCTCTGTCCTAGAGGCAGGTCCTCCACTGGAAGAGATACCGAGCGACCAAGCTATGAGAGGCGACTCTGAGGAAGCGACACGAGGCGACTGGGGTCCTCCATTAGAGCAGAGGTCGCTTGAAAAGGCGGCCAATCCCATCGAAAAGGGATCCGTCGCTCGTCGCTTGCTATCGCCCAAGTCCATCGCTCAAATACGCGTGCAGTGGATGCCCTCTAATGTACTTTACCGCAATGGTATCGAGTCGCTCGTGTACGGACGAATACATACGGCTTGGTCGCTCGGTACGGACGAATACGGCTTAGTCGCTCCGCATCGCTTCCACACTGGAGGACCGGCCTAAGGACGTATCACTAGCTACAGATCAGTTGTTATACGTTAAAACCATTAGAAAAAGAGTGTGAATTTTTTTGGTGCGTCACGCAATATGACTGACCCACCCAACTATGAAAAATATCCATGTCAAAACCTAATTCCAGGTCAATCCAACACTAGCGTGTTTGAGTTCCATACTACCATCAGAATTTGAGCCAGACACCCCCCAAAACACGGAGAATGAAGCAAGTTTCCAAATTTGGGGGGAGGGATTGAAGAAAAGATCCAGTGAAGCAGAATGAACATATGACTGAATTTTCTAAGCAATAATATATCAACTTATAGATGCAGTTCCGTATGTGCCCCTACTTTCAAAATCGTCAAACTCATTCATTTTCGCATCGACGAATTTTACTTGATGAGATTTTTGGAATCAGAAAAAGTCTTCATTCGCCTTGTTTCGTCAACCCTCTTCCACAACCGCATTTTTAACATTTTAAAAACTGGAACACTAGTAGGTACTGTACGTGTGTATACCATAGAAATCCACTCCACTGGGACAAACAAATTCGGTAATCCACTGCAACAATTTTCAACCAGTTCTGCTTGAGAAATTAGGAATTCAGGCAGGCAATTTCAAAGAGCCGTGAAGTTGAAATCATAAGACTATCATCAAGGATGATGACCATTACGGAGATTATCCAGTTGTTTCGCCCTTGGCAAGTAATTAGCTAGGAACTACCTATTTTTAATTTATTTAAAAAAAAATGCTGTGCAACTAACACAGGAAATTGTTTGAGCATCCCAAAGGTGGGGTTTCGATGTTCTGTAGGATCCGAGAGTTTAAATTTGTTTTTCTACTGACAGCGTTTCGAAAAACGACGTACCTTCCCTTCTTCACTAGATCAATCATTAATTCAAGCATGAATAAAAACACATTTTTAAACTATCAAAGTAGGTAAACTAACTGACGAAAACATCGTTCTTACAGTTTTCCTATGAGGAGCAGACAAGCAACAAGACATCAATCAACGCAAAAGGGTGATCTACATTCCCCACTGATCTATCCTTCCTTTTCCCAAGAAAAACGAGAGTAAGTCGAAAACGGCTCCGAAAAGAACCTAACTAGTGGGTCCTAATAGCAAGCTGGCTGAATATGACGCTCCAAGCGAATGCACAAACTTTGTAATTCATTGAAAAGAATGAAACCTGTAACCGGCTTTTTATATCACAACTAGTAGTTATCAACGGTAAATGAATGAATTATCATCTTTTTCATCCTACTTATATTAATTGACCTTCGAAAAATTGCCACGCCAGGGAAAATCATCATCATTATCATCATCATCTTGTAAATAATGTATTTCTTACTGTTCTTTTATTTTTTTTATTTTAAAAATTGATACTAAATCTAATTTAATCAAAGCAGCACAATATTTTGTTATAATTTAATGCATGTACTATTGATAAGTTCCGAAGACCTTCTGTACATTGTTTCAAATAAAATAAATACATAAATAAATAAAATTACAGCAGCATTGAACTGATTGAGCCTGGTCGCTCCCAGAGCGCTCAGCCACAGTCGGACATTTCGGATTTCCATGCTTCTAATGCTAATTCAAGTTCAAATTGAGTTTTTTGGCCTGGTTTACTCATCCGATTGAATCGGAAACGGCAAGAGTTCGTCAAACTCCTCCGGGACGAGCATCGATCAGGGAGGGCCTGCGGACTAAGGAAAATAATGAAATTTTACGAGGGTTTCACGACCGCCAAGCGCATTTGGGATTGTTAACATTTAACAGGATGGTGACAAGACATTCTAAGCTCCCAGATTTCCCCAGATAGCTCAAAGTTCATTGACCAATGTTAATTCGATGGCAATCTACTACTACCCGAACCCTCTTCGATCTATTTGGGTCTACTAATATCACCTCGGCCTTTCTTGAAATGGAACGCTAAGTCCCTAAAGTGTTTACCGTTTTCTAATAATAGACTTAGCGACCAGCACCTGTGAGGCTTTCCACGACTTGAGGTCAATCCTATTTCTCGACCCCAATAGGCATTTAGGACGACCACACTCTTTAACTATGCGGTACCTACCGATAATAATAATAATCGTAATTTGCCAATTACCAATACCGTTGGTTCGGGTAAGTTCACGATATTCCTCCTAACAAGTCGAAACCCGTTACAAGCACTATCTGTCTGCAAAACCGACTATTTTGGCTCCCTCACTACAAGTTATAAATAATAGAAGGCACGAAAATATTCATACGGGTATCGAAAAAATGTGTCCTCCAAGATATCGAGGCATAATATCCCTACAGGTATTAGATTCTGTGGTCATCTGGCACCACCCCATTCCTAATCGATAGTAGCCACCGTGTCTAATTTTTTTTTTAACTTGATGGTTCAAATTACTACACAAGGAAAAATCTATACTGAAATAAAAATAAAATAATAGATACATTTTTTTAGCACAGATGGTGTTCCTTAGCAATGACATCTGGACTGGACGTGTACCGTATCCTGACGAAGAATTTTTTGGTGCAATCTTCAGGGCCATACTGTGAACGAATGGCTGGAAGTAGCTCCTGGTGGTCTCGAAAATTCTACAAGTTCGAGATCAATTATTTAAAAACGTTTAAAAAAACATACCCTTCCATCAAAAGTTTTCGAGATAACGACGTCCTGGAAATGTCAACTCCTATTTTTCACTCCTAGGAGAAGACTGACAGTAACGCCGAGCTTCGCGGACCAATAAGACCCCAAATGGGACCTACAAAAAAATTTCATTAATTTTGGTTCATGGTAACTAAGAAAAAAAAAGTACGGTGTACGGTCAGAAAAATTTTTATTCCATCTTCGGATTATACGTAGGTACCTTGAAACGGAAACCATCAAATTTTGAGGGGGGGTTAATTTTTTCTCCATGCTCGATTCCAAAGGTTCATTGAAAACCATAAACCAAAATATAACATGAGCCACGTTAATTTCACCAAATTTCCACTGTAACTTCCGTTTGTGCATACTACATGAAATTCTTCACACTCTAGTATACTTATGAGACTGATCTCAATGAAATTTTCAATAATCGTGCATGCAAGCATGATCCATGATCCACCGTAATATCAATGCTGTTTGATCTCAATGTGATGACTGGCGTCTGCTGTGGCGGAACCCTTGAAACGCTCTATTCAACTAATTAGATCCACATAACCCCCCCCCCCCCCCTCCCCCCTCCACAACATGAATATTCCAGCAATCAAAACAACAGCGACCGTTTCTTAAACAAAATGGCAGAGGTAGGTACGTACTATGTGACAAATGGTCCAAACCGTTTTCACAAATAGCAGTGGGTCCGTGTTAAAAAACAAAAATATCATTTATAAGGCGGTCTCATTGCGGCTACGGGGGAGCAGAATGGAAGTTAGGTTGCCTCGGGCAGGAAGACCCCAGTAACGACAGAGCGCAAGCTTCAGGCTACGAGAACTATCAAATGGTCAACACTTTTCATCAAAGGCGACGACTGAGGGGTTGAAGGGGTCAGCCTATAAGTTCCAGCAAAAGCTTCGCACAAGATAGAACCGCTGCAGTCCTAACGAGTGCGCATGCGCCGGGACTTAGACCTCACTTTCCACTTCTGGGGCCTGTTGCACAATAGTCTAGTAACATTAGCAAATTTTACAAGTCTACAAGTTCTAATATTAGAAGTACTAATATTTTCTGTTGCACAATGGTTCGTAAGTCACTAATAATATTAGAAGAAATTTACAAGTTCCGAAGATGAAAATATTAGCCAAATGTCCTTCGCAGCGTTGGTAGGGACAATAAATTGAGACGCAACAAGTTAGGTTTACAAAGCGTAAGGTTACATGACTTCCGGGCGCTTTCGCGTTTTACCATTTTCTCGTTTGGCATTCTTACCTTTTTGCTGTTTACGATGTCAAAACGCGATGAGAAACGCAAGAGGTGTGCGTGCCCAACAAAATAAAGTTAAAGAAAGAAATCTTGTTTGGTGGTTTTTCTGACTGCAGACATCCGGAACCTCTCTTTATATTCAAAATCACAAAAGTAAAGTTTACCCTGGGTTTAAACACTTTTCGGCGGCGGTGTTGTTCGCGAGGAATATCATCGTCATAACCTCCCAAATTAAATAACAAATCTTTCAACATCTTCGTGGAACAACGACTTTTTCAAATACGTATAGAACACCAACATTTGGGGTTCCCTTCAGTCGTAAAAACAAAATTACAGGAGAACAAGAATAATGACTTCGCCAGCATCGCGGAACACACTGATTATTGCTGATCGAAGCGAAGATAGAAGCGAAGATAGTAAGCGAAGATAAAATAATTAAAATAATAGAACAACTAAAAATTCTATAAAGTCCAGGTTGGGATGGCATTAGCGCCCACTAATATTTATATCAACGCTAATATTTTTAAGCGATTGTGCAACGGTTACTAATAATATTAACGAAAAGGTACTAGGTAATAATATTAGTAACTTGTACTAGTATTATTGGAACTTGCAAATTCTGATTGTGCAACACAAACTGCACAAACTGCATACGAACCTACGAACATCTTTTCTCGATCTACGAACTTTTCGATGAATTTGATAAAAATAATTAAATGCACCGTTCTTCTTAAATATCCATGATGTAACAACTGTTTTTAAGTTGACTTTTTTCTTCAGTTCAACGACCATCCGTAGGTAAACCATCTACCATAACTACAACACCTTTGTCGACATCACTGCCTTGTACAGGTTGTAAGTTATGATTTTACTTTAAAAACGACGAACGGAAAAAGGAAAGAGTGTAGAAATGTATATAATTCGGAACTTGGGGAAAGAAAAATAAAAGTTGATAACGATAAGCGCCAGCATCGCGGAGCACGCTGATTATTGCTGATCTACGGGTAGTAAGCGAAGATAAAATAATAAAAATAATAGAACAACTAAAAATTCTATGAAGTCCAGGTTGGGATGGCATTAGTGATGAAACGATCAAAAGAAAAAGAGCCTAAGTAAACCTCTCACTCATTTAATAAACCTTAGTCTGCGTACTGGAGTATTCCCAAAAAACCCCGAAATTGCCACAGTAGTGCCGCTTCATAAATTCTCATTGTTCAAACTACCGACAAATACCACTTGTGAGCACCATAGCTAAGATTGTGGAGAAAAGTGTTAAGCAACAACTAACCTCATTTCTTGACACAAATAGCATACTGCTAGATTCCCAATACGGTTTTCGGAAAAGCCGAAGTACTCAAGATGCTGTGTGCCTGCTGAGTGCAAAAATCATGCGGGATTTGGACGAGGGGAGCAAAGCACTAGCAATAAGCTTAGACATGTCAAAGGCCTTCGATAGTTCATCACATGATTTGTTATTTGATAAAATAAGAAACATAGGAATCGTTGGAGAAACATTAAAATGGTTCCAGAGCTATCTGAATGACAGAATTCAAATTGTGAGGGTTAATGAAAAGAATAATGACACTATAATACTAAAGAAATGGTTTGTGCCTCAAGGTACGGTGATTGGACCACTATTGTACCTTATTTATGTCAATTATATAGGGGGAGTCGAAATTCCCGACTCCAAAATTCTTTTTGCGGACGATAAAATTCTATATTTTGGAGGAAGAACATGGAATGAGACGTTTGACTTTGCAGGCCAGGTATTGAAGCGGATTTATTCATGGCTTTGTACAAATAAACTTACTTTAAATATTTTTAAAAAAACTAGTTTTGTAAGCACTATCCTCGGCGGGACTACCAAACCGAAATGAAATAGGAGTGCATTGGTCGGCCTGTAGCTCTCAGACTTGTGAATCGCAGTGCTTGGTAATAAGAAGAGTGCCGGAATTGAAATACCTAGGTGTAACATTAGATGAAACCTTGAAATGGATTCCGCATGTTACCAAAACTTCAAAACTGCTTCGAAAGTACATTTATATTTTTTTTTTTCTAGGCTAAGGAAATGTCTACAGGTAAAACTATTAAAATCTGTTTACTGTGCCCTCGTCCAATCATTGTTGGTATACTTTTTAGCGGTGTGGGGTATACCACACCGGTTGAGGTAGTGCCTACCAAACAAACCTGCAACCTGCAGTGCTCGTGCAGAAAAGCACTGTGAGAGCGATGCTGAATAAAACTAGAAGAGAGCACTCTCAACCGCTGGTCGACCAACTAGAATTAATGAATATAGATGCATTAAAGAAAATTTAAAACAAATATTAAAAGAAGCATCGCGATAAAAGCACCAGATTCAAAGATAATTTCAACTTAAAAATGCCACTTTGTAAAACAATATTTGCACAAAAGCATTATTTTTATACAGGAATAAATTATTTTCATAATTGTTTACCTATAAGTATGAAGCAAAAAGTTATGGGGAGAATAAAAGAAGGGAAAGATGTAAATAAAATACTGAACGTATACTTTAAGACTACAACACTATAGGAACATAGAAATGAAGAATTAATTTGTTAATATTATTATTACCTATACCTTTACAAAAGGAAACGAATCTACTATAACTTTATTAATCTTAGGTTATACACGTCCTACAGTGCGAACTGAACTCTACCCCTATCACGGGCATTTGGCCCATACTGGGGAGAATTTTCCCGTGCTTAAGTACAAGTATGTTACACTCATGCAGAAGAATGAAAGTTTATTTATTATTGATTGTTTTATACATGTAGTATTATTGTAAATTTAAAATGGAAATAAATGAATTTAATTTAAAAGTATCATTAGAAGCTAACCAGAAGTGGAGAGGAAAATCGTCCAAGTCTTCGCCCACGCGCGAGGAAGCGGCATCGCCGCCTAAATCCTTCAGCCTCTCATTTGAAGTCTTCATCTCATTACCCTCACATAATTATTCACTGTATAAACTGGGCTTTGCCCGTGAACGTAAATAAATAAACAAACACCCGATTAGCTTCATTATTGGTTTCAATCGTTCAGTAACTAATCTGGTTCAAAATAAATATAAGAAAATGTTACTGTTTATTTTACAGATATTTGGAGAGTGGTTATATTTTTCTAGGTCTTGCAGTAGCCATATTTTCGGGTAACGAACCGGCAATTTAAACCAAAAAAATCATGCTAATGCAATGAGGAAGCTTTACTGCCACTTGGCAGACTTCTTTTTCACTCCTGTGTAAAACGGTAATTGAACTGGTTAACGTCTCACCATTAATTGACCATCAAGAGATGAAAATTATCACCAGAGTTACTTACTAAAGGACGATAGGATGAATAAAAGCCCAGTTTACCTGTAAAAAAATAAATGAACAAAATAAAAAATCACATTAGCCATTGCAACAGGTAAATAAGTACCTACCCACCACAACTAGCATAGACGGAATAATGAGCAACATGAGTAGGGGGCCGGGGTGTCCCAGCGGGCTACAGTATCCAGACTTTATATCCCCGTCTCGGATAAAAGACCGCGATTCTTTGGTCCTCGTCTCAGGCGCACCAATAGAAGCTTTGAAAAGCTTGCATGTGCTTACCCGATCAGAGAATCTTCACCTCTCATGGCAATTTTTGGTATATTATTTTCAATAATGAACCTTTGGAATCGAGCATGAAAAAAAAATTCCCCCCCCCCCCCCTCACGCCACCAAAATTTGATGGTTTACGTTTCAAGGTATGCAGAATCCGAAAATGCAATAACAAAAATTATGCCTGTACTCCGTACGCTGTGCTTTGCACTTTTCTTAGTTAGGTACCATGAACCAAAATTGATGAAATTTGGTTTGTAGGTCCCGTTTGGGGTCTAGTTGGTCCTCGAAGCTTGGCGTTACTGTCAGTCATCTCTAAGGGGTGAAAATAGGATTTAAAATGTTCAGGATGCCGTAGCTCGAAAACTTTCAACAGCAATTTTTTTACGTTTTCAAATTGATCTTGAACTAAAGAATTTTTTGAGGCCACCCGGAGCATTGTATGACCAGCCGTTCGTTTTCTCCGGAAAGCTTCGTCAACATGATCATGAATCAAACGGTATAAATCCGGCCGAAATATCGTCGCTAGGGAGCACCTGATTATAATCACGGATGGCTGTATGAAGTCGAGTTGGTTGTTCTGTGATATTATTTCATTTGAATAAAGATGGATCTTTTGGATTTTGTTGATAGGTACTTTCGCAACTTAAACAAACATGCAAGTATTATCGGGTAAATTATTACACAAAGGTAAATTATTAAACAACAGTAAATTATTACACAACGGTTTATTATACTATCTACGCAGAAGGGACATCTATACATGTAAATAATAAACCGTTGTGTAATAATTTGCAGCGTTTTTGGAATCAACGCACCTTGAAACGTAAAAGAAAACATTTTGAGGGGATGTTGTAAAAAATTTTTGCTGAGCGAATACATAGGTACGTATTATTCACAGAATAATAAACCAAAAACAAGAACGAGTTTTCAAGGATTAGAATTGAGAAAAGCACAAATTAGGTCTGAGTCACGGCCATACGAGCGAATTTTCGAGGGTAAAGTACCTTCCTATGTACTTGAACTATAACGGAAATTTTCTATGGGAACATTTCCCGTAAACCTGGACACTTCAATTCATTTGTTTTTGTCATTCAACTACCACCTTTCCCCGAATCCGGAATTATTCCGACTTATTGAGCAGTTATTAGATTTGAAAAAATGCACTGACCTTCCAAGATGGGAAGTGATTTTGGCCATTGAAATACACCATCCTTTTGTAAAGTCACCATATATATTTGGTAAATTTAACGAAGTACCAAACATGATACCCATCGCAACTGCATCCTTTTTCACGATAATTTTCTAAAACCAATATTTAACTTGTTCAATACTTTCGTTAACATAGATGGTGAATCAACAACATGGGAGATGTGGTCTGATTTCCTTCTCCCCCGGGGCCAGGGAGAGGTTATACTTACAAGATGTTTAATGCAATGTAAGATAATTTGTTGCAAATCCCGATGGGGGTCGGGTAATTACGGCCCCAGATACTGGACCCCGGCGATGTCAAGAATTATTGCTTTGCCGGTCTTGCCTGACTTTCTCTTTTGCGCGAGGTGAAACCGTGAAGCGGCGCGGGAGGGCGTGGAGTCCTGACATTTGAGTCGGTCTGTCTGTCCTTCTGTCTACTCCAACGCTCTGACGTCATCAGTTGATTAACAGGAGGTTTACATACAGTACACCTGTCTGTTCCAAATCTGTATAAAATGACGACTCGCAATAGAAAAATATCATTTCACCAATATTTTTCACGAAATGGGTGGGTGGGGGGTGTCTTAAACTGAGATCTAGGGGGTCAAAGGTAGTTGAAAATGGGGGGAAAATAGCTGAAATCACAACAAACTGATCTGAAAATGCGGGAGCGTCCCGCCCGCCGAAAAAAAAAAAATCAAAAAATCGAAGAACTCGAAAGCTACCAAGAACCCTCTTACAGAACAAGTAGGGTTTACTCTCTCCTCCCGTAACTTGGCCCCATGTGTTGATTTTTCCATTCTCGAGGGGCCCCTGAGGACGTGTACCAAATTTCAATCCTCCTGACCATCAGATGACGGAGTCATGGAAATTTGAAATTGCTCCCCAAGCAAAAATCTCTCGCCAAACAACGTTGAAATTTCAACCTCGCCAAAGAGGGTTGAAAGAAATAGGTAAAGAAGGGCGGAACGGTATGGTTAGGGGGGAAGGATCAGGTTTCTATATCGTGCTCATCCAAGAGCGACGTGTGAAGCAACTAGCATGCTACTTTGGCGGGCAAAATGGGTATCAATTCTTCTTGGCGGGTAATGTTTTACAACAGAGGTGTTTGCGGGGGAGGGGGGATTTAATTCACCAAAATTATTATTGAATGGTGACCAAGACAAAGGTTATTAGGTACCTATTTCAATATCTTAAAAAAAAGGGAAAAATCCGTCAAAAATAATTTATCATAAGTGGGTTAAATCTGAGGTTTTAGCGGGTCAAAATATCTAGGTATTTTTTTAAATCGTATTCCAAGGCGGCATACAACAGTGAGGGGCAGATCGTTTAAATAAACGCTTTTCTGCACTATTCGTTATCTACCAGTACCTACGGGGGCCCGCAGGTTACCTTGCTACCCACCCAAGATCACAGTTACAATTAATCCCCAGTTTGATAATGTGGTAAATTGAATGGTGGGATTGAGCAGGTAGGGATATCTTACTTCAAAAATGAGCTCACATGGGCATGCAGAATGATGGGAACTTTTTCATTTGTGACTTCAATCCTTGAACTATTGAACTGATTCAATGCGAATCGTCGCAACTCACTTATGAGTCCTTCACTGAATCAGGTTGAGTTGATACCTACTGATTTACTGGGATAACAAATTACATATTTCCAGAACTGATGCCTATATTTACAACAGTCAGTGGGGACCTAGTTGTCTGTTGAGCATTAAAAATAACGCGCCAGTTGTTGGTAAAGAGACAAGTGACGCGCCACAGTAACGAAGTGGGTCGTCGTCGTCGTACGCGTATATATCTACGATCCTGAACTTACTATGGATTAGAATAGGCTAACTCAGCAACAGGAATTTCTTTGTTACAAGAATCAAGCAGTAGTAATTCACTGAGTACGTTAGGAGTGTAAACAAGCAATAGTATTGCTCTTGATGTTTTATCACCCAGGGAGTGTCCAGAACTCACTCTAACCAGGACCTGCGATCCGATCAACCCCTACGGGCTTACAAAAAAGTGTATCTCAATTTCACTCGTTAACTTTAATTATATCGAGTTTTAATTTACTTTCTAAAAAAAAAGAAAGAAAAGAGTTCCGTTGAGAGGCCGCTCCTTTTTTAAAAGGTATCAGGTTCGCCGGCGGTATTTCTTTGGCGCGGCCGAGAGAAGGTGATAGCGATCGAAAAGTGCCTCCTTCCTCTTCAACAGGCGCCTGGCCCGTAAAATAAGCCTACGGGCGCCACTCGTTTTATTTACACTTTTTTGATCTGCAGCCCCGGTGGACCGAAGTGAAGTTTTTATGGATCGGCCCATACAGTAGTTGACCACGAAACCCTTGGTAGGTCCCAGGCTCACCCTCAGTAGGGTTTTATTAGGTATCCTACGGGTTTAGGGTTGGTGGTGCCTCGAACGTCAAACTGACCTTTCGACTGACAACCAAAAAGTCCCTATCATGCAGAATGACCATTTGAGCGAATTTCCTATGTACCTGACTACCTAAGACCAATACAG
This sequence comes from Leptopterna dolabrata, assembly GCA_954871275.1. Lineage (NCBI taxonomy): Eukaryota > Metazoa > Arthropoda > Insecta > Hemiptera > Miridae > Leptopterna > Leptopterna dolabrata. The sequence continues at coordinate 8,497,470 of OX940984.1, read as the reverse complement.
TAGGACAGGACGAGTGGCCAGTGGGAGGATGAAGGGGCTTTCTGAATATGTCCAGGGCTAATATTTTTCAAAAATGAATGGATTGACTAGGCATTTGGACCCATCACGACAGCTTATTTACTGCGGTATGGTGATTTGATTGATGATTATTATTTTATTTGTTTTGATACAATTCACGAATATCACAAATAAGAAAACTGTGTAATAGTAGTTAGTGAATAAATTGAATTAGTCACAATTTAACACAACAAATCAAACAAGAAAACAAAGAAAGCTGACAATGAGAAGTTAGCGATGTAATTATTGCAGTCTTGTAACTAGAAGTTACCAGTAAGAAATGAAGTTCACATCTGCGCATGAATTCGAACGAACTCAACATGAACTGACTATCAGTAAAATAGAATTGCTAGTATGCAGTCATGAATGAATGAATGACGAATTCTTTTCCGAGGAAAGTTAACGACAGAGTCGTTGTTGTGGTTAGTCGGCCTTCAAGAGTCCGCCCATATCAAACCGTTACAATACTTGAGGCAACTGTTGTTTGTATACGAGCAGAGTTTTGTAATAGCAATCACTTGAAGAGAGCATTCCCAAGGCCTCATCTGGCAAACAACTGTAAGTATATTTCTGAAAAACATTCTCGATGACAGTGTAAATGGTGGAATGCAAATCGACTGAGCGATTTTCAAAAATGCCGATCTGTTTCCAAGAGAAAGGAGGTAGTTTGTAGTCAAACTTCCAATTACACCTTTTCTGTGAAGCGACACGGTACAGACATTCCGACGCCATCAGAAAGCAGAGTCTGAATCGAGGTAGGTCCTGACCAAAGAAGCAAAATAGATGCGTTTGTAAAAGTCACACTCATGTTCTCAATTTCAACTAATTTAAGGTGTAGAAACTCAATCTGAGAAGATTAGTAAAGTGGAATCTCAATATTTAGTGCAGGTAGCAAGGGGGATGATAGGGATTTCAGATACCTACTAAGTTTTCCACTTGGTAAGTACATGATGAAAAAAAATTGCTCTAAACGAAGTTCTCAGAATAAAATTTGAATTTATACTTAGGTAATCATACGTTGCTAGAGTTACATACACTATCAGGTATATTCAACGAGCTACGTTTATATTTATGATAAGAGATGATGATTCTGGGATTAAAAATCAAAATTAAAAATTTGGTTGATTGTATAATTCTGCAGGATTTGTGCACTTGCAGAGGTAACCCTTAAGCATATTCCGTTGCACTTACAGGGTAAACTATTGCATAATAAAAGTAAAATGCACAATAAAAGATTGAAGGTGAAGGGAACAAGTTTTCGTTTGCGCTAAAGCAGGATTTTGCGATTTGCGCTTATCAAGGTTTCACTGTACCAGAGAACATAATTATTCCAATAGGTACAATATTAGCTTCGACAATCAGCACTGACTGAACTATGGAATAATGAGATGGGTTTCTATTATCACAAATGGTGCAGTAGAAATTAACTGCTGCCGGAACAAGGAAAGGTATGTAATTGGTTTTCAAATGACTTTTTACTCAGGTTTGCGAACAATGATCTCATCAAGGCAGCGAAAACGGGAAGGGATACGCACCAAATGGCTGTTTCGAAATAAAACGTATAATGCAGGTGGGGAAAAGGTCGATTAGATAACAGAGGAGGTTCCCAAGAACTTCGCAAAAAGTGGTCATGACGGAGCGAGCTGAGGGCTGACATTCTTTATCGGCCAATAAGAACGAATTTTATTTTATTCGTTTACTGTACCATTTATTACTCGTAAACGTAAATGCCATGAAAGTAAACGCCTTGTATTGAATGGCATCTCCAATAAAAGTTAGTTCGAAGCTGATTAGTTGAGATGACAAATTGAAAGCGTTGCACCACTCTCATCAGTCCATATGGACCTTCAGTACTGACATTATGGGGAACATGTTCACGTTCGGAGTCTGAGAGGATTGAACAGCAACAAAATATTGCAAGGAAGTACCCATACGGATCTATACGTGACGCTCTAAAGATTCTAAATTTAAAACTTTCTCAGAAATCCTGCTGAAGCATTCAGAGTTTCGTTGGACTCAACACACTGTAGTAGCAAGGTTTACTTTTCCTCGCCTTCCTGGTAGGTGGCTTTAAAAGAGGCTGTTCGAGGAACAAGGGAGCAAAACAAGCATTCAAGAATTTGTATTACACGGATGAGTGGACAAAACCACCCATCAGGCCTTCTGGTTAGATAAGGGCTGCTCATGATGATTCTTGGGTAAACTGTGTTTTTGCCCTCTGTCTTTCAAGGAGTTATACAACCCCATCGCACCAGGAATGCATCGGTTACAAGTAAGTTACACCTGACCAAAAAAAAGAAGAGCTATTCAAACCGTTTTGTGCGAAATGGATTCCATGCGTGATTTACCCGTTCAATTATTAGAATTATGAAATTATAATGACGATTTTAATAGGTAGATACAACTACCAGCCACCCGCAGGAATCCGCCGTCACTAGCTGATCGAGTATCGGGGAATAGCGTAATATCTAAGCCTGATGAAGATGTTCTTACATCGAATGCACTCGCCTCCTTACTCGACCTGCTAGTGACGACGGATTCCTCCGGAAGGCATAGTAACTTTACTTCTAATACGGAAATAACCCTTCACATTTAGAACAGTTAAACTTGCTTACAAGAAGTTCACGGGTTAAGTATTACGCTTAAATGTGGTTTTTCTACAAAATGTTTTGAAAGTTTGAAGGTTTTTAGCTAGTAGGTCAAAAAGATTAGTGTTCAATTCAACTCAATTCAAATTTTTTTTTAATTCAACAAAAACTGTATACAACACATATCAAGAGTTTTAGAAGGTCTATATAAAATACAAGTTCTAAACTTATTGTGACTTATGAGCCTAAGGTCAGTAACCCGTCCAGGCTCGTCTCTTCCACTGCTAGGTATTTAAATGCCTGCGTATGTATGTATCCGCAGTTTCATTGACATAGCACACCGTAAGTGTTGGCCAAAAGCGGTTTATATTATTTTGCTTCCTCACTACCGAAGGTATTCTCGGATGTGTGATTAAGTAAAAAAAAATGCATGTCCCCAAAATGAAAATTTTTCATTTCAGAAATCAAGGAACATTTCTGGTTCCGTCTGTCTGTGGCCAATTCCTTATAACGCCCATAACTACCCACAGTAACGGTCAAAATGGGCTGCAATTTGGAGTGTAGGTGCGGGTTGGGTCACACATGGTCCCATACCAAACCATTGAAAAAGTACTGTAACTATCGTCTGCGCGTGCGCAATCGTGAAATACTTGAAACGCCCACAACTGCCCCAAATATTGTTGAAACTTGGAGTTCAAACTTGGAGAGTCGATCAGGAATAATACTTCGATAGTTCCACCTGTCCACTGAATGAACCTGCCCAACTATTCTATACGTTCATGTGACCCGAGTGAGGAAGCAATACTGTCTATTCGAATTGGCAGACGTTTTTTACACCATTTTTCAAAGTTTCCAGTTATTCTGTTGTCACAGTGGGGCCCCGGGGTACCGTCCCCCAGGCGAGAGGGGTACAACTACGGCAGAATTACTGGAATCTTTGAAAAAACCATAGAAAAAGAACTACGTTTTATCGTTGGACAGTGCGGATGGTGTCAAAATCCTCAGGATGGAACTCTCACTTAAAAAAAATAAAAAACAATAACAAAAAAAATAATACAGTAAAAAAATAAATACGTCGGAACACCTCATTAACAAAGTTAACCACCATCATCAATGGCTTGGGACTGTAAAAAATATATATATTGGCTGAAATAAATCATATCCATGTAGTTTTCCAGACAGTGTTAGCAAGAAAAGAACCTCGAAATATGAGATCAACAGTTCAAATGCTGATGGTCACCAAAGAAAGTTCTTACACAGAGGTTTTTTTGAGTGGCTGTTGATAAATTTATACGAGGTAATGGAATAGGAATTACTTATCTGCAGGTACATCAATGTGACACTGTTTCTTTCCCGTTCTTCTCCAAGTTTTTTCGTTCAAAAGAAAAGAGGAATACCATCTGAAACACTTCTCCCTCCTCACGAAGACCATTCCAGGTTTTAAAAAATCCTCACTAAAAGAACCTGAAAGGGCCTTTCGATTTACGACCATCAGATCATCAAAATGTAAACAGCCGAAAGGTTTAATTTCCGATGGTTCATCATGCCTCTAATCAAGGAAGGACGTCGTCCCAGGAACTTCGGAACCAAGTCGCTCAACCGAAATTCCATCGGTCTACCTGTTGGTCCACAGGCGAACGAGCGTTCTGGAATGTGATTAGTTATGTTATTGGCAGTTTAGCCTAACCAAGGCTTGTAATAAAGACTTGAAGTTTCATCAGAACGTTAAAGTAATAGCTAGGGGAGGTATGATCGCTTAATTTAATATTCAATTCTGGTTTTTTTTTAGCGTAAGGTTCTTGACTGACCGCTTTTCTCCCGATCCCTAATGGAGGTAACGTACCCTAGCCGTGGGTGGAGTCAAGTTTGCGAAAACGAGGTCATTTACTGAAGTATTACGACAATTTATTATCCAACTGCTATTTCTCTTCTCTTTCTACAGGGAAATGTGAACCTACATTCTTCGTGTACCCGGGAAGAGAATGAACACTTCATTATGAAGTGCCCCATTCCCAGAGGTATATATTACAAAGCTCATACCCTAGTCACTCAGAAAGAGGGAAATTATAGAAGTCGGCTGAATGGGATGCGTTGGCGAAATAACGTACTTGAGGCTGCGATTTAAATGAGGTAATATAAACATGAAATAGCCCTAAATATTGTCTGAAAACACAGGAATCATAATGCTGATAGCTACCTAATTTGTAATTGTTATTCACATTTATTAAATTTTGGAACTGAAATGTTGAGTACCTACCTAATATGAACTATGAGAAGTTGAAATTCTCCTCTTAGATGTCATGTTGTTGTTGATAAACGTAATTATCGCAAATTATTTCAACTCTATTAGGTATTTTTGAACATGTGAACAACGAACTCCCAGCTCGCATTACACAATAATTACCTAAACCGTATGATACAAATTATGTTTACAAACAATCATCATGAATTCTATCAAATCATTTCACAAGGAAATGATTTTGGACAATCTTCCTACTTCATTTATTAATTTATTAGTTATAAAAATAAATAAATTTACATAAATTATAAAGAAATAATTTAAACGGAAACGGTAAATAAACTCTTGAAAAGAAAGCAAATCATTCCTTGGGAGAGAAACGAGGAATACCCACTTTTTAAATTTTATTTCCATCTCGCAAGAAGTGATTGAGAGGGAATGACACTTATTCCGCAATTATAGGTAGTTGACTATAAATTCTCGTCACCTAACTCTGGCTAGTTTTCAACGAAAAGATCGTTGAAACTATGTTAAGAGACGGCAACTTTGAAAATCAAGCAAAGCCTTTTCTTACGATTATATGGAATTTCTTATTCAGTTTAACTCAAAAGAAGAAAGAAGAAAATCAGCCTATTTATCCATGAGCAATCCCCATTATTATACCCTTCGGCAAGGTCCTGTAGGTCAAAGATAATACTCGTATGAACCCGAAGGTCGTACAGAATCAATAACAATTTTTAGGGTACTATTCTGATGTGGGTACACAAACGAAAAAAATCGATGCCTCCGAGTTTTGAAAGTTCACATCGATTACATTCGACTTATCATAATAATCATGTTCCGACCCGGGTACATCATTATCTTGGTAGTTACGATGATTACGCGTAATCATACCGGAAACACAGATTGTCTTTGTTGGGCATTTATTGGATATGTACCATTTGTCGAGGTATACTTCTCGTGTTGAAGTATGTAAGTTATTCTGTACCGACTCCATTCCTGAATCCACACTAAATCCAAGTCCAAATCTTTCCACTCAACCCGAAGCAACAATGCAAAAACCGAAGGTAATTACTATTTTTAGACTGGCTTCGAAGTGTAATAGTCCGAGATGTGTGCCGACTTTCACTCCGCCGTGAACGCCGTACGGAGTATAATCAGCGCTTATTTCGATGTTATCAAAATGAAAAAAAAAAAAAAAAGACCTTTTGAGTTGTGCAATGGCGGTGAAAATGTTAGAACCCTCTAAATAAACCGTCTGGCCTCTCAGGGACCCGATCACGTTCAGTTATCCAACTCCTTCGGTGGGCCTCGACGGATTAAAGTGAAATATGGGAACGTTTCCGGGTACGTTCGGGTATATGGACTACGGGCATCCAGAACGATTTTCAGTGCATCCCGACCGCTTTTTCTTTTACATGAGTCATCGATGTATTCCAGTGACAGTTTCAGTTGCCAGTGCGGGAATTGAAGGGTTAATTCAGTTTTAGGACGATTATAATAGGGAACTGTAACCTGCAGCTCCAAAACTGAAAATGCTTAATAATCGAAAAACGTTCAATTAGCATTTAATCCACCAGATGGAAACACTTTTTAGAACGTCCCTCAGTAGTAAGAGACGTCCTTATGTAGTTGTAGAAGAGGACAACACTCAGCCGAAAATGAAAAGAACCAAATCCGTTCAGGGCATCCTGAATCCAGATTCATGAAGAAAAAAAAACCATATTGTATGTAGGTGCGTGCGTGCGTGTGTGCGTGTGCGTGCGTGTGTGTGTGTGTGTGCCAGAATCTTGTGTGCGCTGCCCAGGCCGAAATTCTTAACCGATTAGCGTGGTTCTTTTTTCGTTCGATTCAGAAAACTGTCTAGTTATGCCCTACGTCGCCTACGGAAGGGTTAATGCTGAAAAAATGTGGCTTTCACGAAATATACAAACAAGGAAAATGTTAACCCAAAAAAAATTAAAACTAACAATATTTATATAGCTAGATGGTACTTGAACAAACTTTGGAAAACATATAGGTACTATGGGAAAAAACGCTGCAAATTATTACACAACGGTTTACTATTTACTAGTATAGATCTGCCTAGATCGCTGTTTGCTGTGGTCAATACCTACCCTCGTGCTACCCCCCCCCCCCCCCCCCCCCCAGGAAATTCCTAAATCTAGTACTGAAGCCGGGCCGAGCATTACAGTTTCATAACTAATAGATATGCGGTTTATTCAAGAATTCTATAATTAATTAATTATCCATGAAGCATAACCTTAATTGTTCAAGATACAAAAGTAGGTACCTACCTATCAACAAAATCCAAAATAACCATCATTCTTCAAATGAAATACTACCAAGGAACAACCAACTCGATTTCATGCAGCCATGTGTGAGTATAATCAGGTGTTCTCTAGCAATGATCTCTGTGCTGGATTTATACCGCATCATTCACGATCTTGTTGACGAAGCTTTTCGGTGCAAACTTCAGGGCCTGATTGTGAAGGAAGGCTGGAAGGACAGTCTCCGGGTGGTCTCAAAAAATTCCTCAGTTCGAGACAATTTAAAAACGTAAAAAAAATCGACATAACGGCCCCCTGGAAATTTAAACCCCTACTTTCCACCTCCTTAGATATGACTGTCAGTAACGCCGACCTTCGCGGACGAACTAGACCCCGAATTCGCCACATACCAAGTTCAAGCGGTGTGAGTTTGGGGAAATATAGGTAAAAACCTACTGGGTTTTGGGTACAAGCGTAATGGGCCGGAACTTGATGGGTTTGGGTACAAGCGAAAGGCGCACAGAACTGAAAGGTACCTATTGGGTTTGGGGAAACTACCAGTAGGAAATCCAGTGATCGCATGATTATGAGGAAAATGTACACTACCTTAAATACATCCATTATGAGATGAAGGGACAGAATAAAATTTGGGTAACCAGAAATACACAGACACGAGATAGGTTCATCACGATAGGTAATTTTGGTATTTACTGGAAATCTCCAGATCCATGAAGAACCTGACAATATCGGCCGGAATCACAGATAAGAAAGTTGAGCGACCGAGCCGGCCGGTGCGAACCCAGCTCACGTTGTACCCAAACTCATTACTGCCATTGCGTTTCTGTTTTGGGGCCGCTTTCCTCGCACCCAAACACATTGCAATCTTCGTACCCGAACCCATTGCATTTTTCGGCCGGAGATAAACGCCCATTTCCCCAAACCCGGTACGCCAAATTTCATTAATTTTTGTTCAGGTAACTGCGAAGTAGGGCGGATGGACAGAAATTTGTTTATTCCATTTTTGGATTCTATGTACCTTGAAACAGAAATCATCAAATTATTGAGGGGTTAAAAAGTGTCACTCAATTCCAAAGGTTCATTACTGAAAATAATAAACAAAAAATAACAATAAAATTACTGGTCTACCCAATTAGACTTCATCCTTTCTCACTTTTTCAACACGACTTTTTCTTTGAACTACCTATTTTGTAACTATAACAGAGATCCGGTAGACATGTAAAACGAAAAACCGAAGCTTGGTTTGAGTGATGTCATCGCCATTTTGGTGGACCGCTGCAGAGGCGAGTGAAGAATGCAGTTTGCTCCCTCAGAAGCGAACCCAGACTGTGTGTCGAATGTACGACCCAACAACCTCGGTCCCTCCTGTTGAAGAAACATTTCATAACCCGATGTAGCCAGCATCTTCCTCGGGATGAAGGATTATACGAAGTATAGGAAACACACATACACTACAGGGCTACAGTAAGTACTAGTAGCTTTTAGATGCGATGAGTTGTTACACATATGTTAACATAATTTGCTTTATAACATTTTTACCAATTATTTTAAGAAATGTTTGATACAAAAGCCCAAATTTGAGCCGATTTTTATCGCTAATGTTCATTATGGAAACAGCCATATTCCAGAACCACCACTCTATACCACATTAGGTGTTGGTATATCAACTTTGAGTTATTACCGGTTTTACCGATTTTTAACCATCAACTTGAATTAAGTGAAAAATACCTAAGTGAAAAATATTTGTGTTCTATTAAAATTGTCTTTTTTTAGTCTCGCCACCATTTTTCACAATTTTTGGTGAGTTTATTTTGGTGTTTCTATTTATTTTGGAGTGTTTGGTGTTTTTATTTTTGGAGTTTGGTGAGTTAGTCAATTTTCGATGATTTGAGCCGTTCTGACCTATTCTGCAGCCACAAAAAACTCAAATTTGATCGGTACCAAAAATTTGAATTTGAGACGCTTTTTTCTATGAAAATTACTTTCGACTACTGAAATTAGTCTTCCGCCTTTACGTCACAATTCTTTAACATTTTCGATGTTTTTATGTCAACTTTTGGTGATTTTTAGTAGTTTTTGCCGATTTTAAGCTAGTTACTGTAGTAGGGCCGATGGCAATAGCGTATTTTCTCTTCGAAAATTCGCTAAAATCAGTTCTCGCCCTTCGAGGGTTAAAGCAATGACGGGATTATCGAGCTGGACCACTTTTTCAGCGGTGGAAGGAACCAGCATCCAACCCGATTCGATATCAAGCGGCAAAGAGCCCACGAGGCAAGAGGAAACAAAAGATGAGCGGTCAAGAAGGGGGTTAATATTCTCGTGTTATGAGGAGCTTCCGGGCCCCGGCACCGCGTTTCCTGCGCTGGCCCTCCCGGCTCATCCTCGCACAGATGGACCCCCCTCCACGCTCCGCTGCGACTCGGTCCCTTATTTAGCCGTCTTCCTTCACCCACAGGCATTTTCGGCGTCTTTTGACCAATGTTCCGCAGGATGCGAGATGAGTTGTTCTAGTGATGAATCACTCGTCTCCTTCCTCGGCGGTTTGCTCCGCGAAACGAGTAAGTAAACATGACTCGGTACTTTCTCGGTGAGCGTAGATGGAAGAACCGATCCGCCCCCTCGCTCGTAACTACCAACGTAGGTGCATCGTTACTGCTGACTGCTACATCCATATAAGCATCAGACCGAGCACCACTGTCATGGGAACAAAACACGCTCAAATTCTGCAACAAAGGTTTATTATTTGCTGCACAGATAACCCTTCTGTCACGATCACTGGTACATACGAAGTACCCTAAACAAGTTCCACGTCACTCACGAAGTGCGGTATAACCTAAAATTTCACTTGTTACTGAATACCAGTATACGAAAAGAAAAAAAAAATCAATTCACGCTCTGTGGTTTTGACTTTTCTGGAACAATTTGGTTTAGCGTCAGTCTGCCTGTGTCCCGCAAATCACTGCCATGCGAAATCATTCTGCTGTTGGACGAATTTGTGTTAAAGTGGATAACAAATCCATAAAAATGGCTAAAATTATCAATATTAGATAATAAATCGCCAACAGTGGTATGTGGTATAGAATAGTGGCTCGAGAAAGAAAAATTGGTACTTTTTAACAGTCAAATAATATCACCACCCCCCCCCCCCCCTCCTCAAAAAGTGGGCCAAATATGCGTTTTATGGCTCAAACCCCGCAAAAAAAATCATGTCACATAGTTGGACCGACAATTATTACACCTACTACAAATTCAAGTAAACTGCTACAACTCAAGACAGAAAAACGCATCAAATTCTACTTAAAATACATGGGTTTATTATTCCAGAATACAGCAACATAATGATCAGAGTGAGCCCGAGGATTTGAAAACGAATTTATGAGCCTAAAACTAATTTTTAACGAATAAAGGAAAAGGAATAAAGGGGCCAAATACGATGGTTATTTTGAACAAAAACCTTGGAGGAAATTTGCTGGATTATGTGCTCAAATTTTTCCATTTCCAGATTCTTTATCCATAGTGAACGTAATACAGGGATTTCTTATCCCCGAAATCCGTTAGACATGGGTGCTTTACGAGTCAATTCTATTTTTGCAGCCTGAAAAGTGGGGTTTCGACCTCGAAACTACAATCCAGCAAAGGGGTCAACTCTGCCAAGTATGGATCTACATTACCTACCAATCATTGGCTCGAAATCGCACACATGAATCCACATTATACAGGATATAATAAATCTTAGTAATTGTATCTCATTTCAAACGTAAATTAGAGATGTGGCTAAAGGAGAAAAGAGAGATACACTGAACACTGAAGCGTTTCAAATTAGAGTTGAAGCAAATTTACACTCATCACCTAGCATGAGGGGTAAATAAATTGAAGGATGATATGGATAGTTGACTGGAGGTTGATACGCAGGTACCTAGTTATTTACTTACCTTAAACCTCGTAAGACTATTTAGTGTGTAACTATTTAGCATTTTTATAGTAGGTACCATTGCCTAAAACGGTAGGTAATGCATCGGAAAAGCCGGTGAAACCCGTCTCCATCGGCCTTATTGGCGGATGGCGGGTATAAATCATCAAAAATCACGGTTACATAACTTGAGAGCTCGATTTGTGGTCTCTCGACGCTGAATTTGATTCCGAAGTAGAAAACATATATCTTCAAATAATTATACGAATAAATATAGTTTTGGATACTATATTTTGGAGACATGTTCATCATTAAGTCAAAACAATAAAAGAGTGCAAGCCAGTCGAGGCTGGAATCAGTCTGCCAACAACATTCTACATATATACAGTATCGAATTTTATACACTTCAGGTATTTTACCGCACTCCTCTATTATTTGGTTGATTTCACGTCAGTCTTACAGGGTCACGAAATTTAATACCTAAGAAATATACGTCAATTGTACAAACAAACTCTCTACCCCACATTATTCAAGATCTGTTTATCCATTTGCGTGACTTCAAAGGATTTAGCGTACTGAATGATGAATTTTGGTTTACTAGTGGGCTCTGGGCAAAAAGTAACACCAAAAATAGCAAATACGTATATTTAAGTAAATCGTGGTAACAAATTATGCAAATCTATGCAGTTGCATAGATCTCTAATTTAGTCTCAGAGGTTTAAAAATACAAACCGAGCATTATTCATGTTGAAATGGCCGAATTATATAGATACAGCTTACAACTCATGATTCGACTGCATTTAAAAGAACATTTAGAAACACGCAAGATGCCGAAGTCAATTTTCTCAAATCAGAGTTAGCGAGTTTACTCCTTTCACCTTCGAGCCGACTATTTTTATTGACCATCCAACCTCGTTTTTATGGGACGTGCTAAAAATATTTTAATAACTACTCAACTTCCGAGTTGAGGACTTTTCCCAAGTCACAAGCTTGGGAAAAGTCTAATTCTGGACCTAGATTGGTTTTCTCCTAACCGGTCTCTCAGACAGGAATTTCATGTCGGTTGTTTCAATCACAGAAAAAGCCTGCGTACCAGCTGATTTGTTTTCAAGGAGTGAGCGCAAGAATGAATTCTCGTAGAAGTCGATGGACGATTCGTCCTGTTGCAAGCAAGTGGTGCAAAAATCTGAGTTGCAAACAGCAATTTTGAGTAGTCGGGATTTGAAATCAGGAAATTTATTTCCAAGAGCCAATTAATTTGAACTTCTGGTACTGAATGACTTACCGCAGTTTGTAAGTTGGGAATCCAACCTTATCCGACTAGGTACCTACGATTAGGGACCTACTTAGTCTCTACAGTAGCCGTTTAGCCAGTGATTGAATGGTGTCTTTACTCTGGTATTTGAACTTTTTGAGCAGTTTCACGTTCATTCCCTGGAGCTCATGAAAGGCTGAACTAAAATGCAAGCCCCCGTAATATGCGAATGTGAATGTGTTGGGACTGAATCCCCAGTGTCCAAACATTATCTTAGGCTGTGTAAGTGTGGCGATTCTACAGTTGACGTTTAACCCAAAATCGTATGTTTTGATTAGTTGATTAGTTCTGTTCATTTTCATAATATTCCGAATATTTCCATCGTATAACCACCTAGACTTATTAAGCCTTAGGTATTCCCAAGAGGTTTTCTATTAAATTGTATTAAAATTCAAAATACATCTGAATCATGTCACATTTCAAGGTACGACGATCCGACGCAGATCCTTACCTCATCTTCGGCTGGACAAGAATGGAACCACTGGTATGAATCATTTACCTACTTTAGTGAGAGTTTGCAGTCAGAGAATGAGAAGAAAACGAAAATGAAAGAAGGTAAGCGCCGGTTACTCATTAATCATGTCTCCCATTCTGTACATCGATATAACAGTGACTGGAATACATTTTATGAGGCGGTTGATGTTCTCAGTGAGCTGCATATTAAACCAAAAAACGAGGTATTCGCTCAAGGCATAGTGAACCCATGGTCCACGCGTTGAAACTGAAGAACTTCTGAACCACTTTCAGAAGATTTAAGAGAATGAACACCTAAGGAATCCAGAGAGCGCGGGTCTTTCTAGCCCTAGGATGGTTCCTATGGAACTCGATGACTGTTCCAAATTGCTCCCAGGATGTGGTGATTCTGCAGTTGATGTTTAACCCCCAAATCGCAGGTTCTGATTTGTTCTGTTCATTTTCATAATATTCCCAATATTTCCACTGTATAATCACCTACCTACGCTAATTTTGAGCTTAATAAAGCCTTATTACCAAAAGGTTTTCTATTAGGTACCCTAAAATTTCTTTGGTTTCCCACCTAAAGAACCGTGTTAGACCTAGGTTTTTTTTTTTTTCAGCATCGAACTGACATTTCGAAGTTCCCCTGCGCTTCGAGTTTACCGGTTGATTTGTTATGTTCATTTTCAAAATATTCCAAATTTTTCCACTGTATATCCACCTAGCTAATTTTGAGCTTAACAAAGCCTTATTCCCAAAAGTTTTTCTATTACAGTAGGAACCTGTGATTTCTTTGGTTTCTCACCTAACCAACCGTGTTGGACCTAGTGGTTTTCTCATAGTATCACACTTACATTTCGATCCCTGCGCTTTGAGTTTACCCCCCCCCCCCCCCCACCCCGAGTCCATAAATGGTCAAACACGGCGCCCGACGTCGCCGCTGTAAACATTTTATCTGGGCGGCCTCCAGAGAAAATTACTCGTGACAATGCCACTCAAGGATCCCACTCGCAGCCTCCCCCTTTTGCCGCAACACAAAAAAGCTAGTTAGCGACTCATTCACGAACTGGGGTGATTCATGTCCGGCCCCATCAGCTTTGGACGGGGGACGAAGTCTGGGAGCAGCCAACTACCGCTGTACCACCAGTCAACTAGACTTCACTGAGTTTGTCCAACCAGGAGTATCGTACTTACGAGAGTACACAAGCGAAACAATTAAGAAATATACGTTACTTTTTAGCGCTATACGGGCTTACGGACTTTGCAGGATAGGTACGCATCTAGGCGCCAAGTTACGGCGCGGCGCACCTATGTTTAGAGTTCATTAGTGATTTGCTTAATGAATGAGCAGTAAAAGGAAACCTATGCAAAATTTGAAAACCTTATTCGTGATTGACAGATCTCCAGGGATACGGATAGATAAATAAATAATTATATATTATATGATAAAATGTACCATACCAAAGACAAAAAAATCAGAAAGAATAAAGAATAGTCTTACCCTGCACGACCGATCAGTTCAGCTTCTAACCTATGCCGATGACATCGATTTGATGGGCCGTTCAATTGGGGCCGCAAGGGAAGCGTATGATGATTTGAGCAGAAATGTGTCAAGGGTTGGACTACATGTGAATGTAGCCAAAACTAAAAATACATGCGAACCAATGTCCCATCAAATCATGCAAGTACTGTTGCCATAGGCCAGCAAGGTTTTGAGTGGGTAGGCGAATTCGTCTATCTTGATAGGTACGCAGGTCAATTCCGACAACTTGATGGGCGCAGAAATCAACATAAGAATTACTGCGGAAAATCGCTCATACTCTGGACTCTTGAAGCATATGAAAAGTAGATTCCTCTCAAGAACTTCAAAGATTCAGCTATATGAAACGCTTATCAGACCAGCACTTTCATACGGGTCCGAGTGCTGGACAATCTGTACATGATGAGACGGCCTTGCTAAGATTTGAGAGGAAAACCCTAAGACGAATTTATGGAGTTGTACGAGATGGACCCGCCTGGAGGAGATGCACTAACTTTGTGACAGTATAACAGTGGGGGTGGACCCTCGAGAGTCCACCTCCTAGACCAGCGAGATTATCACCGGTTAAGAAGGATATCGATTAGGCTTCCCCAAGCGACCCCGTCCCCACCGGAAGAAAAAATCTATCGAGAACAGCCACACTGTTACAACCTCGAAATACAAGAGCTGTGGTGCTTTTCATCAGGGTTGGTCGTCCTCGTAGGGCAGGCCATGTTTCACGAATTGAAGATACCAAAGAAAATGCTGAGTGAGCAGCTGCACCGAACGCGACGATTGGGCAGGCTGAGATTAAGATGGGGTGACGGAGGGGGGCGTTCGTGACTGAAGAACGGCAGTGCAAAACGGAGGCAGCTGGCGGAAACTCTTGAAGGAGGCCATGATCCCTCGTGGATTTTAGTGCTATTAAAGAAGAAGAAGAAGAAGAATAGTCTTAGAATTTAGAAATAGTTTAGAAAAATCTAGAGCTGAGGATTCAATCAGAGACTGGATGGATGGATTGACAGGCATGGGTGTGGGCTCTTCTGAACTTGTCGGTCTAAGTATCTCAGTTGTGGAAGGAATGGCAGGAGGAGGGGGATGAGAGCGCAGGCATCCTGCTTAGGTGTTCTTTCTGATGCTCGTGTATCACCACAATTCCTTCTCCGCATTCACCTTGGACCAACGTCACGTCAAGCATTGTGACTGGCACCTACATGATACATGAGTAATTTTGGTGATCGACCGTTTTTGCCCAGAGGAGATGTATCAACAGGGATAAACGTACTCACACATTTAATGAGCATTTCCCAACTTGACCTGGCGATTACACTCAAAAATCGGTTGACGTGCAGAACTCACCGGGTTTAAAGAACGATACTTGGGATTTTATAAACTGGTCGACATTCTATAGAATCTCCAATTTCATACACAGAACCGGGATTCTAGCAAGTTTTCGAAGATAATATCACTAATGCAATGAGCCCAAAATTCGGCTCCAAATTCCACCAAAATATCTGTAATGGCAAACGAAAAGATGAATTCAAAGATGCGCAAGATTCGAAAACAAAATGGGGATCAAATCTGAATTTTTGTGGATCAAACATCAAACTGCAATTGTTACATAACGGTTTATTATTTTCCTGCATAGATGCCCTTTCTGCGTGGATCATTGTGTTCTGTGGTCAATAGCTACTCTCGCGCTTCCCCCAGGGAAGCCCAAATTATTTAGCCAATGCGTATATCGGCCATACGAACCCCCGCCCACCACACGGTAATTTTTGAAATGCTTGAGATCGCTGAATCTGAAACTAAATGATCGGAACAAGTTGAAAAAAGTGGAGCAATTTGAGATCTGTGGGGCTATAATCGACGAAAATGCTGGAGGCAACGCGGAGTATCATATTTATGAATTCGGCAGCAGTCGGAATGGGAAAGCGAGTTGGGTTTGGTGTGTCTCGATTCGCCTATCGATTTTTACAGATTGCTTTTTGGATTTCTTCCCCCATCTCCTCTTTCAACTTCCTAGGCCCACGGTTTGAACTTAGTCATTAATTTCCAAAATCCGCGGTTAACCTTTTAAAGATCGTACGAAGAAATTTAACAACCAAGTATTTTTAGGTTTGCGAGTGTCAATGTTTTCAATTCTTTTCAAAAATTAATTCCGTGGACTATCTCCAAGCGTAACCTCACCCAAGCAGCCACGCAGATAAGATAAATCATCGACCACAGGATGTAAGATGTGGTAATGTTCACTTACTTCACTCATTGGGGGTTGTGCTGTGACTTCTGAGTAGACTTATCATGTTGCTCAAGGTGCAACTTGCCTCAATATCAGCATCTCCGAAATCACCTACATCCCCCACCCATTCCAACCAAAGAAAACCGCGCATTGTGAAAATATTCACACAATGACCACCCTCGCTGCTAGCCCCCCAATTAAGCAACCCTGAGCGTCCGTTCGATAAGTCGAGGGGTCGCCGAGAGCTGGTTTTTGGTGTTGCATGCAAAAAAAAAAAAGGAACTCAAAAGAAAAAGACACCCTCGATTCTTAACGAGACAAAACGGACTAAAAAATTCGTTACACCCTGAAAACCTCGCGAACCAGTTTCTGTCGAAACGGAGGTTGGGTAGGTCGTCTTGAAATATAAAAGTAAAGTCCCCCTGCTCTGAGTGCCGCAAGGAAGGGTAGAATTGAGGTTTTTTCTTTTTTTTTACTGAAGCTAGTTGGTGATATCGAAGGAGTGAGCATGTTCTAAAGGGTTTACTGTACAATTTCGTTCATCCTCTCGACGATGTGTAGCACCATATGCGGTATAACTACACGGATATGTAAAAACAGGTTGTTTTTAGGGGCACCCCCCAAGAATTTTGGGTACATGGGAGTATTTAAAATTAGCTTTTTGTGTGTGTAACAAATTTATATGTGATGGCCGTGATTTCTATACAGTTTTCGTGGTTATTTGTACACTTCAAGGTCTTTCTGAGTAACAAACATCGGGAACATCGCATTTAGAAATAGCTCATGGTCTAAGATGTTCACAACAAACGACATTTGAATCACGCAGACGAGTATACCGGTATATTTGAGGACATTAATTAGAAATTTTTGAGAATCCAGTTGTTGACCTGTTGAAATTAAGACCTAAGGTATGTAATGTAATCAATCCACCCCAGACTGAGAATCACTGATAAATATCTCAGTTCTAAAACAAGCGATTCATTTCAGTTACAAGTAAATATTTCCAGATATTCGGATTCCCTTATTAATATTTATTCCTCCTCGTAGCCAGGGGCGAAAAAGTTACAACAGGTTGACAAGGGAATTGATGCCTGTCCCGTCCGAGTTCGGACACCCATTGGAAGGACCACTGTCATCAGTTAATGCAAAATCACAGCTCCAGACGCTCCAACCCCCAATCGGCCTTGGACCCGAAGTAGTGTAATTATCGCCACATTAGAGCTCCCGACCGTTTTCCGTCATGAAAAAAGGCGAGATTACTGGTTTTAATGGCTTTTCAAACTTGGAGGAACCTTTACTGAATGAAAAGGACGAATTAAACGTCGGAAATTAGGAGATTTGAAAGCAACTCAAAAAGGAGTAGATTTCAATATCAAAAGCCTGTGCGAAGGTCACCTAGTTAGAAACCCCTTCATTTTGCAGGTACTTGATATGAACTTCAGGGTTGATAAATTACATACTTGTGTTCCGTTAGTTACGAAAGAGGTAAAATCAAAATGAGTTGAAACTCCTCAATACGAATTCAGCTTAGGAGTAGGTAGACACGGAGGGGTATGGATATTTCCGTTAAACATCGATATTTTCACACCGCACAGACTCGACGAACGGGTTAAATGCCTAGAATACATATATCGATGTTTCTATCTCGATTTAACGCCTATCAGACCAATAGGAGTCGTAAAGGCAAATTTGGAAACGTGAAAAAAATAGGTACCATTTCCGAGAAACAACGGTTACAGTCCCTTATTTTGTTGACATTCAGAGGATGATTTGAGAATGATATGATCATGAATATCTAAATATTTATAATCATGTCTATGTATGACTAATATATTATTATCTATTGAAACCCCCGTCCCACCCCATTAGAGAAAACCAATCTCACACCCTGTATAATACTGACTTCCCCCACCGAACTGGTTAAAGTCAGTCACTTCTGATTTAACTTTTGATAAACCTACCGTTGAAATTTAGTTAGCCAAAATGTTTTTTAATGGCGTTTCACTGAAAATCCATCTGTGGATGAGCCCGCACATACCATCTAAATTTCAGCACAAACGCACTGTTGCGTTTAGTTATAGGCGTTTAAAGGGAAAACAAGTTGCGCAAGCGAAGAGGAATGTAACGATCTGAATTCGATTAAACACAAATGGTATCGTCTCTGTGGGAACACGCAGCACATAACCAACAGCTCTTACAATCACGTTTTCGCACAGTTATGGGCGTTTTAGATAAAAATCGACAGCGTATCAAGTAGCCGAGCTGTCAAGGGCGCTATTTCTTTCTCCGTCCAAAAAACTCTGGGAGAGTTGGACTCCCACCATAAAATCGAAGTTTTGTTAACAGGAGCATTAAGACAAGTGAAAACCAGCAAGTCAAAGGTGTCGAAAATTTCAAATTTCGACTGTCAAATCAACTAAACCCAATCAAACCTGCTTTATCTTAAATAATTATGAAAACAAAATATGAGGGCATAACTAAAGATCATTACGAATTTTTTTCGTATGATAGTACATTTTCAACTATCAGTGGACATTTTCAACTAAAACTTTGGATTATTATCGGCAGGTATGTGTTCAGGGTGGTTCATTTAATTAATTGATGAAAATCGAGGAGGTCGTTCAAAAAGTTCGAAATCGGACAGTCAAATACGTGGTTCATTGACTGAAATTTGAAGTTCGTCAAGAAAACGCGATGAATCAGACAACTAAACAAGAATGAAGGACGATCTGGATACTTGGGTGTAACCATTCAACAGCAGTGGCTCAAAATATCATTCAAAGGGAATTCAATTTTCAAACTGCCACCTGAAATGTTATAACAGTAACTTTGACTAATAACGTGGAACTGACGGGAAATCCGTATAAATCCGTCAAAAGGTACTGCAAACCGTTAATAAGGGGCATTTATCGATGGGGAAACGGCCATTTTCTTGTTTACTTCGGACAGCTGTGCATCGTTAAACAGATGGTGCTAAAGTTCGTATCTCCCACAAAGCGTGGGAGGCGATCTCTGCTTTTATCCTGCCTTCAACTGAATCCTTGTTGAGATAATCGCGTCCGGATCGTGATCAGTGCTTTCTCAAGAGGAATCCTTCCTAGTTCATACACTCATTTTTATGAAGGCGACCAAACAAGTGAGGAGTCCACTTTTATAATGACGCCATTCGAAAGAGCATAATGAAACCGAGCGTTCCAAACATACTGGCCCACTGTTAAGGGCAAATTTAACATTCGAACACAACATAATATGGTCAAGCATCAGTAATACCTAAATTATGCAGTGAGCGAAACAGCTGGCACAGAATATTGGTGATGAATAAGTAGGAAATATAGAAACCTATATAGGTACTTGTTATCTGAAAATTAAACATTTTTTGAATTAAGGGAATGAGGTTTTGTGGATAGAATTTGTTTTTCTTGAACTGTCTGATTTAAAGTGATGTTTTTGAGTGACATACAAACAAATTTTTTCTATGAGAAACCTAATTTTTCTCCGAGTTTTCCTGAAACGATGGAACAGCTCATTTCTAATTACAGCGTTCATCAGAGGTAGGAGTAGGAACCCAGTTTGAAACGAGGTTACGATGACATAACTCATGTCAACAAAACAGCGGAGAGGGTGTCAAAAGTGCCCTAAAACACTGAAGGACCGCCAGCTGATAACGGAGTGGCGCCGGTGACAACTCTAGGATCTGATTTCGTAACGGGAAACCCACTTGCTTTTATGGGTCTAAATATAAAATTATAACGAAACTCATGAACCAACTTGAACTGATCGGCTGGTACTGATAACCTAAATATCATCAACTCAAATTTGAAATTGTTAAAGCAAATGAACGAAAACTAGACAGCTTTCTAACCTCAATAGTGTCACTCAGTAGGGGTATTTTCTCGAGTTTTCAGATCCTGTGATTTTCAAATGGAATTTGTGGGACTCATCTTTGTTAGAACCCATAAATACTCTGGTTATGTTCGATGGGTAGAATCAGAGACGAAGGCAAAATTCGTAAGAAGTCAGTGAAGGAATACGACAAGAAGAATTAGATCGAAAAAACCCCTATTTGTCGTACCGTTACGCTGGAGGTTGGAAGAGGATTAAAAGCTGAAACCCTTATTTTACACGTTTCATCACATGCTAAACTTTATCAACTATTAAAGTAAACAGCCATTTCAGTCTGGGGCTTTACTGCTGGCATCGCAAATGGGACCGACAGTCCTCTTGGATCAGGATTAAAAAACTATACGTGTGTTAAACGACTGACATCCATGTCATATTATCATTACCACTGTCTGTTACTCGTTACCTTGGTTCATAGTTACCCCAAATTTCAGTATCTACGCTTATTCACTACCTTTCCGCCTTTTAGCTCAATAAAGCCTTATAATCTAGAAAGGATTTATCTCAATTTATTGAGCCAAAGAAAAAAAAACATGGAAAAATACTTGAAGCCAGAAAGACTAGACGCGGATCCAGCAAAGTCTGACGCAGCTAAGAAATGGACGCACTGGAAGAGAAAATTCTTAAGCTTTCTGAGAGATAAGGAAGCGTCAGATGAGGTAAAACTGGATCCATACATATATCAAACAACACTACTTACGCAGACGCCCTACAAATTTTGGAGGATACGTTCATCAAGCCAGTTAATGTAATTTTTGCAAGACACACTTTAGCATCACGACATCAGAATACAGGAGAAGCTTTAGGTCAATATTTACAAGCCTTAAAACTCATAAGTGAGGATTGTAATTTTCAAGCTTTCAGCTCAGCAGAATAAGAAGGACTGTACAAGGGACACTTTCACATCAGGGGTGATTCGACAGCGACTTCCCGAGCATGGCACGTTAACTCTGACAGAGGCTTTTGAGAAAGCTAGAGCGTTGGACATGTAATGGCACACGTACAGCAACGTTAAGCTATATGCAATGAAAGACCTCTGGTCTGTCTTGACTTTGGGCCATGACATGTTGCGCGTTCATGAGACAGTTGAATTCACATATGGAGGCAATCGGCCAACCTTGAAAATTTGTGGGAGAGCAGAAGCAGCAATGGTGGAGCCCATCAAAATTTTCAGCCATTTGACTAAAAACTGCAGGCCAATCGCTGTCAGATCCCGTAGACTCAGTAAAGAAGAATCTTGTATAATCGAAATCAGCAATTCTCCTTGAAGGGCGCAGGCTTTTGATGTCAAGAGTGCTCACAAAAGGCGAATGGTTATTGACTACTCATGGACTATCAACAAGTTCACGCTTTTCGACGCATTTCCCATTCCAAGAATTGAAGATATTGTCGAAAACGTTGCACAATACGGGATATACAGCCAAATCGATTTTAAAGAGTGCATACCATCAGGTCCCGATCGCTGCTAAAGACAAAATTTACAAAGCTTTTGAGGTCGATGGGGAACTGTATCAATTGAACAGGCTTTCATTCCGTGTAACGAACGGCGTTCTGGCGTTTCAAAAATGCATTACCACTATCATCAACCAGGAGACGATGTTACGATTTGCGACTGGATGAACAAGAACACAACAAAAATTTACGTTTTTTTAATATTGTCAAGAAGTACAATCTAACACTACACACGGAAAAAAGTAGTTTAAACGCCAAATTAATCAAGCTGTTGGGATATGAGGACAGGTATTCAGTACAGGCCTGATTCAGACCGCCTCAAACCATTCCTCGAGCTCCCTCCACCAAGAAATGCAACAGCCTTACAGAAAGTTTTGGGCATGTTTGTTCATTATTCAAAATGGGTCAATCATTTCTCTGATAAAATACACCCTCTTGTTCACTCCAAGGACTTTCCACTTAGCGCCAAGGCACTTGATGCTTTTAAGGGGCTGAAGAAGGACATAGCTAACTCTGCTATCCATGCTATCGATCCGCGGGAAATTCTGGTCGTCGAAACGGATGCCTCTGACGTCGCATTAGCTGCATAAGTCAGAAAGGCCGATCAGTAGCTTTCTTTTAAAGAACGCTGAACTCTTCAGAGATGAACCATTCTATCGTTGAGAAAGAAGCTTCAGCTGTAGTGGCGTCTATTCGCAAGTGGAGACACCTCTTGATAGGCCGAAATTTTCAACTCATTACAGACCAGCAAAGCGTGTCGTTCATGTTCTAAAGGAAGCACGCAAGCAAAATCAAGAACGAGAAGGTTATGAGATGGAGACTCGAGCTCTCAGCTTACTCGTACGACATACTCTATAGACTAGGAAGGGAGAATGTAGTAGCGGATGCTTTATCTCGGGTTTGTGGAGCTATCTCATCGACCGAGGATATTGTGAGACTCCATGAATCTCTCTGTCATCCAGGCGTCACGCGATTTTTTCAATGGATTCGAGCTCGGAACACGCCATTTTCGTTCGACAACGTTCGGAAGATCACACCGACGTGTCGACCATGTGCAGAGCTAAAACCTAGATTTTTTAAACCTACCAATCCATCAAATTTGATCAAGGAAACTAGGCCATGAGAGAGGCTCAGCATGGACTATAAAGGACTGCTACCAACTGCTTCTGGAAGACCATATCATTTAGTGATTGTGGATGAGTTATCAAGATTCCCTTCCGCTGTTCCATGTCTGATATAACGGCTGCTACGTTAATCAATCATTTGAAGCACCTCTTTTCGGTTTTTGGCATGCCATCATAATATATTCATTCAGACAGAGGTACAACATTGATGCCCAGGGAACTGAAATCCTTTCTACACTCAAGTGGCATTGCAACCAGCGAACAACTCCATACAATCCTCAGGGGAATGGGCAGTGCTAACGGTACAATGGAATTTTGTGGAAAGCTATTCAACACGCTCTAAAACAAACGATCTATGCACGAATAGATGGGAGGAAGTTCTTCAACAGGTACTTCATTCTGTACGATCGTTGTTATGTAAGGCCACGAACCGAACACCACACGAAAGGGTGTTCAATCACCCAAGGAAATCTCCCAGTGGAGAAGATCTGCCAACTTGGTAGCTCGAACCAGGAAAAGTCTTATTATGGCGACAGGTCCGTGTAAGCAAGTATGAACCGCTCGCAGACAAAGTGGACCTCCTGGAAGCCAATCCTGAGTAGGTATGCCCACATACGGTACCCCGATGGTTGGGAATCAACGGTATCTACTCGACATCTATCACCAGCAGGTGAACAGCCCACACCACAACCTGAACCGTATTCGCCCAGCGGCGTAGACCCGCCAGAGAGAATAAGTGATCCACCTCAAGATGAACCGGAGGCGAACTCTTCTTCTCTTCCCAGAAGAAGTGAGCAGGTCAGGCGGCCGCCAGCTTATCTGGCTATGTGACGAACTAAAAGAAGTAGGGGAAAATTTCATATTAGCGAATTTTCGAAGAAAAGGAAGCTATTGTTCTCGGTCCAAAATTTTTAAAACTCGAATTTCCGAAAGATTTTTATACCAAAATCCGTTTCAGACCATCCTGAATTCCCTGCCGAAAGACACCAAAAATTATATGTATATATATATATATATTTATATATTTATATATTTATATATATATTTATATATTTATATATGTATGTGTCATTCCAGACGATAACTCTCGAAAGAATTGAGATAAAAAGTTCAAATTTGCACGAAAAATCTGTCTTGGCAATCGACAGGCTAAGTTCGAAGATGGGCAGAATCGGGTCACCCTAAGGGGGAGTTTTGGGGAGTTTTAGGGGGGGAAAATTACCCATAAATTCCCAAAATGAAAAAGTCTGACAAGTGACACCTCATTTTAAAGGTTTTTGTACGCTGAACACGATGGTGAAATCAGAATTGCGATATCTCATTCCATTCTCAAACTGGAGCACTTTGAAGATGAAGGAACGTGGTTATTTCTTGAGATGTTCTTCCTGGTTCGTCTGCTCTAATCTGATAACGGAATGGGATATCGCAATTCTGACTTCACCATCGTGTTCAGCGTTGGAAAATCTACAAACCGAGGTGTTACTCGGCAAAAATGGAACAAAAAATTTGTTACGTACCCAATACCTACTCTTCTGGTATTCAAAACATTTTTGATTTCCCCCTCCCCCTCCTTCCACCCCAAATTTTACTTTGCGTAAAACTACTCCTGTTTTAATTTTGTATGGTATCAAGTTGGGAAAACATTGGCCGAAAATTAATTTTCAGAAAATTTTAGGCGGAGGAGGAAGATGCCGAAAACTTCGAAAATTCGCTCTTATAGCCATGCTGCATGACTGTGGTTTTTTATTATTACCACTGTCTGTTACTCGTTCCCCGGTTTACATGTTCACAGTTACCCCAAATTTCTGTATCTTCTGTAGTTCTGTTTTTGCCGCCTTTTGGCTAAAGCCTTATAATCTAGGAAGGTTTTATCTCAATCCAATTAATTGATAATAATACAAAATCATAAACCATATGATCGCCAATTTTTATCGAAAATTGACGTCCAAAAGCTACAACTTGGTCAGAATCACTCAATTTTCGAAATATGTACTTAGGTCCTATTAACTGAGGCTTATTTGCAACAGCTACTGAATGGTTATGTATATTTCTGCTTCAATGTCAACAACCCTTCTAATATTGATTTCCGCAAACAATACCCGAAAGGTTATTTAAAAAACTGAGACTTCAACAGACTGACTTGTTCAACAGTTGGTTGAATAATCGTTATTCCTAACTAGCAGGCTTGATGGAATTGATAAACGCCTGAGTCAGATATTCCTGTTAAACTTCGCGATGTGTTATAGCTCTCCACCCATAAAATCTGGTATCGATAAATCGAATCCGATGTACCGAAAAGGTTTATTATCGATTACTGTACTGTGCTGGACATATTTCTTAGAGATAATCTCGTTGATGGAGCGTTGTTTTCTATTTGTTCCTCCCATAATTCACTTTTTCAACCGGTCTCTCTCCCGCTCGCCAATTTTCGGCTCCTTTTGACAGTGCAAATCGTGCCGTTTGATGGATTACCTGACGTTGGCTCCGCTTCACGGCCACTCAACCATCATGACTATTTACTTTCCCATCCCAACACTCCCCCCTCGCCCCTCCCGCCAGGAAGTAAAAGCAAAGAGAAAGGTTGGAATGCAGGACGATAGTCTTGTAGCAAAATATTCCCATCAAACATGCTCTGTGGCCTCGGCACGGGGTTTCCACAGTCAAACCAAGGGGTGAGTAGAAATCATAGTTTTCATAGGGTTTACAGCATATTATTTATTTTATTTACAGCACATTATTTTACAGAGCAACTCGTAAGCTGTGTTGCCTAACAGGGAGAACCAGGGGAGAAAGAATTTCTATTATCCAGCCTCATCTTGAAGGAAGCCCAGGAAGGAGGAAGGGAGAAGGACAGGACCGAAAATTTATAAATCTAAACAAGCACAATCTGAACAGCTCGACATCGCCACCAGGGGTTTTCAAAGGATAAATGTGATTAGTAACAATGTGTAACTTCAAAGGGCACAACTACAGATTAGGCATTTCAACTTGAAATTCTTCACGAATTAAGAAAATGCGTTGCTTCGAGAATTCTGGAATCAGTAGGTTCCATCAAACCATACGACCAAAACCATCAGAGGCAATGTATTTCAATCTACATTTGGGGAAAAAATTATGCCTTCTCAAGATAAATGTATGTTAAATTCGGACCTTATTTATTTATTTATTTTTTAAATCATTTTTGGAAACTGAGATCTTTACCGCCAAATTCGCTTTCGTGAGAGAGCCGGTTGTGAGACAACACGGCCCCACCCGGTGGAATCCACTGCATATTCTATAATTATTACTCTACAATCGAAAGCATCAATGACGCTAGAAACTCTTGACTTTTAAACTCCCATGAGCGCTCACCTTCCCGAAAACCCCGTTATCAACAAGCAATCTGTCCAAATTACCCCCCCTGCATGCGTCGAAGCGTGAGAATCCAGCTCCTTCCGCCATTCTTACCTTTTTATTCCAATCACCTAATGACACATCTCCCAAGTTGTGAGAGAGTTTAACAGCAATGCCGATTTTGAAGGCAGAAACAAACGCATTCCTCGGGAAAACTCAGAATTGTTCAAAAGAAGCTGTCACTAATTTAACGCGGCCTTTTGTTCCGTTCACAAATTTGATTACGACAAAACAAGTTTCCTACCTCGAATCGTGGCTGAAATTGTCTTTTATGAGGCGTAGGGCTCGTTTCATAGTCCTTGGCACCTTTATTTCAATTTCCATTGTTGTTATTCAACACTGTCAATGATTACCTGCTTCCCACGAAGAAAAGTTACCTATATTTCTTTGAATATTCAAGCCGGGTAGGCTCGCTGCCGTCAGAATTTGTTTTGGCTGATTCCCGATGAGTTAGCCTTTCTCGGAAGGTTTCGACGACCGCCTACCTTTTCAAATGTACAGTGTATACGTGGTTCGCTCGCATTCAATAAGAAGTACCATGACTTCTATTTTTAAATTAAAGCAGGTTCCTTTCTATGAATTTTGAGACCAACTTTACTCCCTTACGATGAGCAGTTCTTTTTCTATGAGCTCTCAAAGTTTCGGCAACAAGTGACGTCACATTCAGCAAGGGGGTCACGCCCAGGCGGGAGGGGCGCAATGACGTCACCTGTTGCCGAAAGATTGAAAGCTCACTGATCATTAGGGTGGTCACAAAAAGTCAACTTTCGAAATTCAATCGTGGCAACCCCCTAAAAGGTGCCATTTGACTAGAAAATGAGATTCCCAAAGTTTTAGGTCGATCGGATAACATTAACCCATGCCGCATCGAGGTTGAAGTTTAGAAAAACTCACTTTTTTTCATAAAAATATTATTTCTTTCCTCATAAGCTCATAACATAGTAACCATTATTTGTCCTAGAGACTTGAAATTGGTCTTATTTTATTTGAAATGTTATCTTCTTCAACTTTTACTCCAATAATTTTTTCGCTAGATCCTATAGATTTTATGTTATTCAGCTTTTCCCATCTCAAAACGTGGTCCGTTTCAGCAAATGTGCCTTTTTACGCATACCCTTAAAAACCACACTCCAGTCAATGAAATCGACCTCCAGGCAATTTGATACTTCTTTATCACTCTGGTATATTGAAAATTGATACATTTGAATCTAATATATAATATATGGAGGGGGTAGGGGGGAGATGGGTGGGTGGTGGGTGCTATGAAATGCACAAAAAACAATAAAAATTATGTAAAAAGTGTTTTAATAATACAAATTGAAAGTTTTTTGTATAGAAAATAATAGCCTGGAACTTATTTTACAACACAATATACATCTATTCCAACACCACTGAATTTAGAACTACATTAATGGCTTAGATAGTGAGGCTTTATCGACATCAGGGTAAATTTTCCTACATTCTGACACAACTTGTAATAAAAATTGGCGCTGTTCTTCGTCTTTTTTCAAGCAAGAGTTGAAGTCTTGTATCAATTTCACTCCTCTTTCAGCAGTGTCGTTGACTACCCTTAAACCGTTCACTATGTTTTTAGCATGCAAATAATGAG
Source organism: Leptopterna dolabrata (assembly GCA_954871275.1). Classification (NCBI taxonomy): domain Eukaryota; kingdom Metazoa; phylum Arthropoda; class Insecta; order Hemiptera; family Miridae; genus Leptopterna; species Leptopterna dolabrata. The sequence continues at coordinate 8,469,381 of OX940984.1, read as the reverse complement.
GATTTTTGTTCCATAAGCGTGTATAGGTGTTTAAAAAATCTGTCTCTATGGAAAACCGCTTGAAAAAATTCAAGGTTTGAGAGGTGACAAAAAAATCAAGTTGCTTATCCAAAATTTGCTCTACATGTGCAAAATCTAAAATCGCTTTTCTATCCCTACCATCAATTTCACTATCGGGTTCACCTAGGGAAAATAATTTCATGGCCATACTTTTTTTAATGTTGTCGACTAAAGTGTGGTCGAAAAACGAGAACGCTATTTTCTCTGAGCTGAGGTACCACAGATGGTTTACAAATTTTGACAAAGCCTTATCTGCTATTTCTGTGTCAATTTTCCTATACTCTACTAATGCTTTCAACATTTCCAGATCTTGTTTAGGGGCCAAAGCAGGTTTGGGGCATTGAACCATGCCTTGGCGTAAATATTTATTATAAAAACACAAATTTCTTCAATTCCTTTCATTTCTTTTTGAGTTAATAACAATTGATCTCTAAAAAGATAAATTTTGAGGCAGTAAATTGCTTTGGCCATCCACCTGGCGTGATGAATTGCACCAGGTGCTTTAAAAGAAAAGTTTTGGGGAGGAAGCCCTATAAACACTAAACAAAGTTGAAGAAACTCTTTGTAATCCTCTCTGGGCTGCAGGGTTTCCAAATGTTCCATTAAAAAAAGTGAAACTTGATTAATGTTACTAATTTTGCATCTAATACTCGTATTATCATCATGTAGACTAGTTTTGTATTTAGTTTGGTCGAACTTAGGCCACCCAACTTGAAATTTTTTGAAAACGCTAGGTTCAGGACCAGTGGTCGAGCCTATCTTGCTATCAAACACGGCTTTCAAAATAATTTCCAAAATATGATGACGGCATGCTAAGTACAAAAGTTCTTTTTGCAATAATTGCTCCAGCAAAACACAAGCCTCCCTAACCCGACCAGTATTTGCAGCTGTGGTGCCAAAGCACATTGCTTGAATTCTGTCTGCTGCACCCCACTCTTGAATGGCTTCAAATACCGCCTGGGCTTGCAAGAGTCCAGTACTATTTTCGAGTTGAGGAACTAAATACCCTTCATTACCAAGACCCCCCCCCCCCCTTATTACAGCCTCAACCTTTACATTTATACCTGAAACATACTCATTTTCAATAAACCAGAGTGATAAAGAAGTGTCAAATCGCCTGGAGGTCGATTTCATTGACTGGAGTGTGGTTTTTAGGGGTATGCGTAAAAAGGCACATTCGCTGAAACGGACCACGTTTTGAGATGGGAAAAGCTGAATAACATAAAATCTACAGGATGCAGCGAAAAAATTATGGAAGTAAAAGTTGAAGAAGATAACATTTTAAATAAAATGAGACCAATTTCAAGTCTCTAGGACAAATGGTTACTATGTTATGAGGGAAAAAAAGAGTATTTTTATGAAACAAAGTGAGTTTTCTGATCTTCAACCTCAATGCGGCACGGGTTAACGTTATCCGATCGACCTAAAACTTTGCGAATCTCATTTTCTAGTCAAATGGCACCTTTTAGGGGGTTGCCAGAAGTGATTTTCTCAAAAAAAATTTTGCCTATTGCCTTGAGACCACCCTACTGATCATCATTGGTGAGTGCGGTTGGTCTCAAAGTTCTTAGAATGGAACTTCTTTCATTTAAAAATGGGAAAGTACTATAAATAAACAGATGTCATGGGTACCCCTCACTCACGGAAAAGCAAGATTTGTCGAACTGATATAACGTATTCGTTCACACTCGAGCGTTTGTGTCAGGTTAACTATTTCTCCAGCTGTAACAAGTAACAACTACCTGCCCGTTCTGAAAACACTACCAGCATCAGCAAAATCACCAGAAAATAATACAAAGCTTTGAAAAACTACACGAAACTACGACGATCCAGGTACCTACATGAGACCATTTTGTTTTTCAGAAAACAAATTCTCACGACAGGCATGTTCAACACAGTATAGGTGTTCGAATGTGGAACTGTACACCTAAAAGCCGTGAAATGTTTTGATAAATCCAAGAGGGTTAAACGTAGTTTGAAAACGTTACTTAAAAAATATGCTAATTAGGCAATGTAATAGAAATGGATTGCTTCAGCAGCGCCTTCGGAAGCTACATGTTGTCATCTCTCATTGAAGATTCAATCGTCAATCACAATAATATTGATACCTAACTGAAAAACTTGGTCCACTTCTTGACTCAAAGAACATTGTTGACAATGTATCACTGGACACATTTCGTCAACGCATTAGGAATTTTATTATATAAGAAAGTAGCGTAGGCTTATTCATTATTATTGCACCATTCTTGAATTCTCGCACGTTCAGAAACCACGTGACCCCCAGTACGCGATGGCACAACTTCAACACCCATTCCAGCTCACCGCAGACTCCCATAACGCAAAGGAATCACAACTTCGCTGAGATGATTCATTGTTGGGAAAAAGAAATCGCACACCCCATTCTAGAAAGTTATCAGTAAACAAGAGAAACGTGAACATAATAGGAAACTTGAAGGATAGTCACGTCAATCATCCCTACACGTACAAGTCAAAATAAATACCTGTTGAATAGCTGGCACTGTGGATCTAATGATACCGCTATTATAAGTATATTTAGTTGAGATATGGCATTCCAGTATCAACCTCAAAACTATGAATGAGTGTAAGAATGATTGTTTTTTCCACATCTACCAACAAAACCCGCGTGTTTGACGTTTCCATCAAAAACTTTCACAGTAGACTCCTCGCACACGGAACAAACATGGAAGGATTCTCACAATTATTACAGTAGGAAAATTCGCGTGTGTAAATAATAATTGGGAACAAAGCAGAGAGAGGAGGAGGCGGAAGGTTGAGTGTCGACAGATATAAGAGCCACAGAAAAAAATAGACAAAAAATTATATGAAAATTGTTTTTGTGTTTGACGATTGTCGTCCACGGGAACCGGAACACGTCTAGCGCTCATTTTCATTTGTTTGGCCGCCACAAAGCTTGATGACAGGCCCGGCTCACAAAACGCTCGGGTAACAATGGATGGAGAGGCTGTGAATGGGAGATCCGATGGTCGGAGGAGGTACTTGATTGCGCCACTAGGTCCCGGTTAGTCCTATTTTGAATAGTCTCTCAGTGGGGAAAAACTTCAGGAAGAAACCTGGCAGCCGAGTTTTGGCTTCTTGAGATGAGATGGCCCCCATCAAGGATGGATGTATGAGGATGCTGGAGATGGCGGGGAAACTCGTGTAGGATTAGCGCAGAAAATAGTTTGATGCGCCCAATTTAAACGGATAGGTAGGTACAAAGTTCTAGGTGGAGCGTAACTTCTCAACTAGGTACATATTTTTTCATCACCATCGCTGTCAGCCGGGAGAATCTCTGTTCTTTAGTCCTAGGGCTCCAGTACATCGATATATCATTGCAATAGGAACTGGACGGAACGTGGGTGATAAGGGAGTCAATACATTCGACCCGAGTTTGATGATTATGCTACATGCTTCTGATTCCACGATGGTGTAAAAGTCCTTATCATAAAACGAGAAAGTTCAATGGAGTAAGACTTTTCTACTATTTTTAACATTTATTCAAACCGGTTTCGGCTCATCAAGCCACCATCAGTGCTTCTGATGAGTAACATCATGGATATCATTATAATGAATCTCATCCTTGACAACTCAGTGGAATTTCCGAGACCAGATTGGCAGACAAAATTAGACAGTTTAGGGGGATTCCAAATTCGCTCACAGCTCCAAGTCAACGAATGGTTCATGCATATCCACGTCGTGCTCGTACTTCTACAGGATTGAAAGTATAATGAAGACCCGGTCAACGAACGATCACTTTAGCAACAGCATTGATATTACCTAGTGCCCAAGAATACGCTCGTTGAATTCGGTCCGTAGGGTAGAGCTACTAGTAATAGCTACTGCCAGTAATATGAATGCAGTATTCAGTAGGGGAATGTTAATACCATTCTTCTACGGTGTTTTGAATGATACGATTGCCGCCAACATTTCGGCATACGAGAATTCATGGAGTTGGTTTAGGGATGACTACAATGAAATGATATATTTCCGAAAATTTTACAGATGAAAATACAGTGATACCTGTCTAATGTGGACTCTGCGTAAGGCGGAAAACCTGCCTAATGTAGAAAATATCTCTGGTCCCTTCAGAAAACCTGTGCATTTGTACGTCTAATGTGGAAAACACGTCTAACGTGGAAATGGAAAGATTAGGACCCTGAATTCGGTTCCTCTACCTGCCTAATGCGGAAACCCCTTCCCCGCCATCCTATCAAAGCTTCCATTCACCAGAAGTGTTTCCAACTATGTGGTTTCACCATGGAAGGCGTTCTTGCCGAGGAGGAAGAAGGAACTTTGGAGCCGCTAAAACCCCAAACAAGCCCTGAATTCGTTCAGTTCGATGAAAACGTAGCAGTTTGTGAAGATTCAGAAGTCTCAGCTGCACTGGATGAACCAGATGAAGATGAAGAAGACCATGAAGATGAGGTTGAATCACGTGTAACTGACTTGTCTGAAGGTGTACTCGTGCTGAGGGACCTCCAGTTGCTCATTAAAACAAAAAGGATGCATTCCTTTCGCGAACAAATCATCAAGTTCAGAGATGCATATGAGAAGGCGGTAATTCAATACAAATCCCAGAACAATATGAAGCAAAAAAAATCAAAGATTATTTTAAATGAATCATTTTTTAGGATTTTATGAATTTATGAACCCGTTTTGTACTCTATGTACGTACATAATGTACATAATATGTAATTTGTTAAATACACACACTCTTTTTCACTGCATTGTCAACCTTCACCCATTCGATTACTCGTAACTTGGAACCTGGGTAATGTGGAAAAACTGTTTAATGTGGACAAATTTGCTGGTCCCTTGAGATTCCACTTAGACAGGTTTCACTGTACATAAATGAGATTTTACATGTAATACGAGTAGTGCTATACAGTATCGACATACATACAAACTTTCAGTAATTGAAATACAGTGGGGCTAGCTAGTGCCTAGGGGGAAGCGGCTCTAATTACATATTTTATGTAGTTTCATTTATCAAATTATTATTATTTTAGATTCTTTACATGTACTACCTACTTTCATAATATAATTTACTTAATTTTAACATACGGGATTGTTAGAAGACCTTTTCCAAATCAAAAATGACATTTCCCACGCTAAATTCAACATTTTCAACATTTTCCAAATAAACTGGACTTTTTTAAAACCACTGAAGCCTTTTGCAAAATTATGTAGGTAAATATTTTTATGGAACATTCTTTCTGTAAATTGTATTGTATTAGAACAATACATCTACCTAATATCTGTTCAACTGCTCTCTCAACGCAGTTATCTTATATATTATTATTGGTTAAGTAAAAAACGCTGCAAATTATTACACAACGGTTTATTATTTACCTGTATCAATGCCCCTTCTGCGTAGATCACTGTCTTCTGCGGACAATACCTACACTCCTGCTCCTCCCAGGAAAGCCCTATATCGAGCACTGGAGCCGGCCCGGGAATTACAGCTGCATAAAAATGCGCGGGATTCAATAGTTCAATCAACCATAATTATTTGTTGTTATTCACGAAGCATAACGTTTGTTCAAGATATCAAAGTACCTACCTACCAACAAAATCCAAAGAGCCAACATTCTTAATATCACAGAACAATCAACTCGACTTCATACAGCCATGCATGCTTCATGCGTGATTATAATCAGATGTTCCCTAGCAATGATATCTGGGCCGGATTTATACCGTTTCATTCACCATCATGTTGAAGAAGCTTTTCGGTGCAAACCAGCGGCTGGACGTACAATGCTCCGGGTGGTCTCAAAAATTATCTAGTTCGAGCTCAATTTAAAAACGTTAAAAAAACATACCCTTCAATTGAAAGTTTTCGAGCTACGGTGTTATGAAAATTTCAACCCCCTACTTTTCACCCCTTAGAGATGACTTCAGTAACGCCGAGCTTCACGGACCAACTAGACCGTAAATGGAACCTACAAACCAAATTTCATTAATTTTGGTTCATGGAACTACGGAAAGTGCGAAGTACACCGTATGGAGAGAAATTTTGTGGGGGGAGGGGAGTTTAAAAAAATGTTCATGCTCGGTTCCATTACTGAAAATAATAAACCAAAATGTAGTATGCCACGGTACCCTTAAAATTTACCACTGCAAATTTTTACATATAGGATTGTTACCAATAAAGACGTGGAGAAGGCAAGCTGCCCCCAACGGCTTTCAACGGCCTTCGGAGGACCGGGGGGGGGGGGGTACAGGCACCTTTATAAGGCGCCCGGCTTGCCCATCTCGCCATTCTACGGATCTCTTGTACCAGAGCCTTCACTTACTTCACACCTCTTTCAACTCATCCTTCTCCTCAACCTTACATATATCCAATGTGGTGATAAACTCTCTGGATATTCCTTCCGAAAAAGATCCTGAAGTGGTGATAACTTTCTGGGCATCCGAAACGACCCCAACGTGGTGATAAACCTTTCTGGGCACTTCCTCTAATATCCAATGTGGTGATAAACCTTTCTGGATATTAGCTCACCCAGCACCCGACATCTCCTTCTCAAACCTCACCTCACCACACCTACCTCAAACATCCAATCACCACATAGTACCAACCTGTTTTATTGAACAAAACATAAAAAATTGTTTAGTGTTTAATTCGGTTTGAAAAATATCCAATTTGGTTTAGAAAATCAAATCGCCCCATTCGACTTGGGAATGCTATAATCTGGTTCCTCCAGAAAAGTAATGATCCTCCACTGAAGAAGATCCGAGAAATGTTTCTCTCGCGGTCTCATAAAATCATCAGGTATGTCCCATCCTTGTAGGAGGAGCATCGCGGTCGATACCCCTTAATTTCCTTAATTTAACGGTACACTGCAAGAGATTTTCCTCTGCAAACAATTTCGAATACCACAGATCGAGGATTTATCAAGTGAGACAGGAAAATACTGAATCAACCCCTCCACAAATATTTACACACGAAAACAGGCACTTTATTGACATGACCGTTCGATGATAATCGGTCTGAACGCCGCCGATTCATCCATTAGCGTCCCTTGAAGCACTCATCAATGTAAATAGCGTCGGAATTCCAGTCAAATATCCTCCGTTGGAACGCGCGTTTGCCTGGCCGAACTCCCTTGAACTTGCCTAAAGACATTTTACAACTCGTCGACCTTGTCGGGATCTTTTATAGTTCGGGCTCGCAGCTCGTCTTTTTGGCCCACCTCTCGTTTCCTCATCACCTGTATCACTTCACGAATATTTTTTCCCCCTTAAATTTCACGTCAGACGTGATAGAGAAATTTGAATACGAATTTTCTGTCTCTTAATACGCAGTTGAGTGGAATGGAGGAAAATGGGAGTAGATATTACAAAAACCGACGGCCAAGGCATCATCTGGGTACAGATTCCTCGAAACTGTTACCAACATGGAACCAGAGAAAGGTAGATGGGGATTGATGAATGTCAATTCTTCAACAACTTATAGGAGGGATACACCACAATATTTTATGGGTACTCGAATGGAATTTACGGTAACATTCAAGGCAAAAAACACACTTCCAACTTTTTATAGCGTGACGCGATGTTAGCGAAAAACACCTCGAAATCTCTTCCCTGAAGCCCCACGACTGTTTAGTTCTTTTCTGCGTCGAATCAGATAAGCCACTGAAAATATTTTCTCTCGATTATGAATAGCTTTGTTCAGTGTTCCTTGAAAACTCACCGTTCAAGGAGCAGCAGGTACTAAGATTCAGGTATGGTAGGTACCTAGGGATCGTGTGTAAGTAGGAAATCCCTTGAACATACCAACCTGAAAACGAAGGCTTCAAAATGGACTCAACTGCACTACTGGATGGGCTTACCGTTATAAACCTAAAGCGCATAACCCTGAAGTTCAAGCTAAGGTCGCGTACAACAAACATTGTGGTCAAGAGTAATCCATGGATTACATGGCTCGGCCTTGGTACTATGGGTGGAATTAGTTGCCCGTGTTCATAATAGGTAGTATTTTGTAGGATAACCCTGAATTACTATCAAAATTTGAGATAATTAGGACCGTTCGGTTGTGGGTTATGGCGGATCAACGGTTCCTAATCCTAGGAATGGTTCCTAGGACCTAATCCTGAACTCCATTGAAACTTGAGCCAATCTGGATTACTGGGTTGGGAGTTACGTAGGTTCGACATTTTTCACGTTTGCACATGCTCGGTGTCTACTGATCCGAATGCGACAAAATTCACATGGGACTAACTAGGACTTAACCCCGAAATATCACCAACATTTCAGGCAATTTGGATTATTGGGTCGTGAGCTATGGCGGTTAGCAGAAATGGGTACATACACACATACCTACTCAACTTTCTGAAGGAGCTTAAATTTCCTTTTTTTTTCTCGGTGGATTCGTGTTCAGCGTGGCCGAAAATGGGAAAATCCACTTTTTCCCATCAAAATAATGGTAACTGTCTAGAAAGTGTAAAAACGAAAACATAAGGGCTCGGACATATAACGTTGATAATAATTTGTCTGTCATACTAACGGTTACTGATATTTGAGCATTTAATAAATTACTATATTGAAAAATAATATACGTGGGGGAAAGGAGTAGGTACGTGACGTTCAGAAAAGATAGAATCTCCACAAAACCTTATACCTACCTGAAATTTTAACCTGAAACGGATTAGAGTACGAGTGACAGGTCCCCACTAATAGGGTCATACCGTTATAATCCAAGTACGCATGAACGTGAACATCCATTCAAGGCATAAAACATTTTCACATTCCTCTGGTAGGTACGAGGATTATACAGAGGGCAGTTGAAAATACAGCAGAAGTATTGATGGAGTACTCCGTTAGAGAGCATTCACCGGAACATGAGAACCGACTGCGACGGTCAAACAAGAAACGAACAAAGCAATGAGCGGGCAAAGCATAATAAACATTACAACGGCCGGTACCCATCGACCAAAAGAATTATTTATACTGGTTCATATAAATAAATAAAATAAAAAAGGTAAAATAAAATATAAAATAAATAAATATCGAACTCGTTAATCTTACGGTATCTCAAATTCAATATTTACGGTTCAACTACCAAGTTAACCTTCCCCCCTGAGAAAATTTAGTTTCTCAGCTGGGAGTCGAACCCGAGCCAATGCAGTCGAGCGGCTTGAGATTGCAACGCCTACCACTCGGCCACCTGTGACGGTAATATTTCATGCAGATTTCGAAAATACCCCGAGTTAGATACTATACTACCTCTACTATTATATTACCTCGTGAAAAAGCTCACATTTTCAGGCACAATTCTCGATGGCCCAGACATGCGCAGCGCAACAAATGAAGCGTTCTTGAATAGTAGTTCAATTCGAGCGTGGAAAAAATAAAGATCTGTTTCAATTAATTTAATATAATATCGCTCAGTGGCGTGAAACTGAATTCAAGAGAAAATATAATTCCAAACAGCCAAGCACACAAAAGAGGTGATGAAACCCACGGAGTTTTGGTTTATTATTCTGTGAATAATACACCTAGGTGTACGCTCAGCAAAAAATTTTTATAACACTCCCTCAAACTTTTTTCTTTTCCGTTTCAAGGTGCGTAGATTCCAAAAACGCTGCAAAGTCCTTGTCACATGGGTTTTATTATTCTATTGGAGTTCTAGAGATTCTTGTTGGCAGTTACATTAAGGGCCGGTTTCACCAACGCAGCTTAAACCTGGTATCAATAAAAACTGGATTCAAATTTGATCTGTGGTTCAGAGCTTCGACAGTTTCACCAACGTTTTTGATCCGCGGTTTAGCCGAACTTGGGTTTAAGCCGAGATTGTTCAGTTTGCATCAGCATTGCTATCCCCAGAAACACAAATCCCGTATTACAGATGACATGGAGGAGAGATGATCATCCATGAGTGGTGGATCTATGATATTTCTTCTATGGATACTTGAGTTTCGTCCGCCATACACTGTTGTGGAGACATTTAAACTGTATAATAGTAACCAGTGAGATAGTTTCGCGATTTTTTTCTCTCTTATGTTATGGCTCTGGTCGTGCGCGAACCTCCGAGCAGGAAACATCGGTCGGAGCTCTAGTGAAAAGAAAACAGTTAGTAATAATTATTATTTTCGCCGTGTCAGGAATGATATTGTGAGGAAAATGGACGAGGAAAGCGACGGCGGCGAGTCAATCGCCGAAATTGTTGACAAAACAAAACTGAAGGTTGTGCAACACCGGACCTCTACTGCGGCATTCCGTATCCAGGATGAGCACATCAACTCAGCATTTGGTGAGCTCTATAATACTATCATTGCCCTTTGTGAATATTTGACCCAAGCTGATCTCAAAATGAGCACTATGGCTAGCACAATTACTCAAAACACAAACAGCAAGGCTGAAACCAAAATGTATAGTACGGATGAGGATGACCTTGAACGAGAGACAAATTGGATCCTCAAAAGAGGCAAAAAGAAACGAAAAGCATCATCCTCTCCGGAAGTAGCCATCTTACCTAATCAACCCAAAGGGACATCCGTCCCTAAAAAGCAGGAAATTAAGGATTACCCCCCTCCACCCATCAACGTAATTGGTATCAAGGACTTTAAGGATTTGAGCCCACTAATAAAATCGGCGACAAGTTCAGAGTGGAAAGTAACCGCTCTCAACAATAATAAGTGGAAGATTAATGTCCAAGATAAGGACGCGTACCGTGCTGTGACCCAAAGGCTGAAAGACGCAAGCCTTCAGTGGTACACGTACGAGAATAAGCATGATCGTCCCATTAAGGTGGTAGCCCGAGGGCTTCATCACTCCTGCCCACCACAAGAGATTATTGAAGACCTCCAAGGTAGGGGTTATAAAATCCTAGAGGCAGTCAACCTCGTCAAGAAGGAAAAACAACCCCGTGAGCAAGATGCACCAATTACGGTGCTGAAAAAACTTCCTTTATTTATGCTCTCATTTGACAAAGAGGATGATATTAAAAAAATTTATGAAATTAAGCATATCATGAATCTAAAGGTTAAAATTGAGCCCCTGAGGAAGACAACAGCACTAATTCCACAGTGCAAGTCCTGCCAGTCGTTCAATCATACACACAGGTACTGTCAAATGGAACCTAGGTGTGTCAAGTGCGCTGGTAAGCACAATACAAGTGATTGCCAGAAAACAAATGAATCACCTCCCAAGTGCATCAATTGCAAAGGCGACCACCCCGCGAACTATCGCGGGTGTGAAGTGGCAAAGGAACTTCAAAGGCTCCGTGATAAAAGGGATAAGCCGGCCAGAAAAGACACAACCACCGTACCTGGTAGAAGAGAGAGTGTATCGAATTCTAAAGGTATGAGTCAAAAATGGTCCAAGGGAGAAGTCTCCTATGCGCAAATAACAAAAAATGTAAAAGAGGTTCAGAAAGTAAAACCCACCACAGAAAATATGCTAGCACTAGTGCTGGAAAAACTGGAAGACCACAGTAAGATAAATCAAATTATATTCAACAGGCTAGATAAAATAGAACTGCAACTCTCAAATTACAAAAAATATGGGCCATAATACACTCCGTATAGCAACCTGGAATGCCAACGGGCTAGTTCAAAACATAAAAGAACTAGAGATTTTTCTCAATCAAGAAAAAATTGACGTATGCTTGATCTCGGAATCACACCTAACAAGAACATCCTACGCAAATATCAAAGGTTATAACATTTATCGCTCCGTCCACCCCGCCGATCGCGCTCGGGGAGGCTCGGCTGTGTTTATAAAGAGCAATATCAAACACTCGGAACAGCTGAAAATAGAGATCGAAAAAATGCAAGTCATCACAGTACAAGTGAGTACAAAAAACAGAACTATCAACATTGCTGCCATATACTGCCCACCTAGGTATGTTCTGAAAAAAGACGACTACGTGGACTTATTTCGCGAAATCGGACATAACTTCATTATAGGGGGTGATTTCAATGCAAAACACGAATTCTGGGGCTCAAAAACGCGCAACCCGAAGGGAGTACAATTGTTTGCAGCAGGTCAAGAAACTAAATGCAATTTTCACTCTGGAGGAGGGCCTACGTACTGGCCAACAGATGTGAATAAAGTACCAGATCTCCTGGACTTCTTTATAGTAAAAGGAATATCGGGTAACTACATACATACTGAGGATAGCGATGGCCTCTCGTCTGATCACTCTCCTGTGATCATGACGCTAAGTGACTCGGTAATCCTCAGAGAAGAGACCCCAAAACTTACTAATAAGCACAGTAACTGGGAGTTATTCCGAAAAACACTGTCCGAAAGCATTGATTTACACGTGCCCATCAGAACATCAGATCAACTGGAAACAGAGGTTGAACGATTGACCGAAAACATCCAAGAGGCGTGCTGGTCCTGCACCCCAATCAACCGGAAGAAACCTTTCTACCATTCCAACTACCCTCTCGAAGTAAGGGAATTGGTACGGGCCAAAAGAAAAGCTAGGAAAGCCTGGCAAAGGGTTCGCTCTGCAGAAAACAAAAGAAAGCTGAATGCGCTGTGCAATGAGCTCAAAGCTCTAAACCAAGAAATTGAAGATGAAACATTGGCTATCAACTTGCAGAGCCTCACTGCTGGAAAAGACACGGACTATTCTTTATACAGAGCAACTAAAGGACTTAAGCGGCCCAAAATACCAATACCGCCTATTAAACGAGAAGATGGATATTGGGCGAGGAGTGCCAAAGAAAAGGCAGACTTGTTTGCTAACCACCTTGAGGAAACATTTACCCCGTTCCCAAGGCAGACCGCAAATGAGGATGCTACAATGATAGAAAAGTCAGATGAAATGGAAATTCGGCCGGTTACCATTCAAGAACTCAAAAATGAGATCATGTTCAACCTCAGTCCAAAGAAAGCTCCAGGCTATGATCTTATAACTGGGAAAATCTTGAAAGAACTTCCAGAAAAAGGGCTAAAGAAACTCCTACACCTAATCAATGCGTCTTTTAGGCTGCAGTACGTACCACTGCAGTGGAAAGTAGCAGAGGTGATAATGATACCCAAACCAGGTAAACCAACATATGAAAAAAAGTCCTACCGACCCATCTCCCTTTTACCAATTATCTCCAAGCTCTTTGAGAAACTCCTCTTAAAGAGATTAAAACCTATAATCGAGGAGAGAAATTTAATCCCTGATCACCAATTCGGATTCAGAGAGCAGCATTCAACAATCGATCAGGTACACCGGATCACCAGCGTGATAGAGAAATGCTTTGAAGAGAAGGCAATCTGCTCAGCAGTATTCCTTGACGTCTCTCAAGCATTTGACAAAGTCTGGCATAAGGGGCTTCAAGCAAAGCTACACAGGGATCTCCCTACCCAGTATTATAGGATTTTGGTGTCCTATCTAACAGAAAGGCATTTCAGGGTAAAACACGAAGATGAATACTCCCAATTACGTGTAATAAAAGCAGGAGTACCTCAAGGTAGCGTCCTTGGGCCAGTACTCTATCTACTATACACAAGGGATCTCCCAAAATCAGCAGAAGCTGTGACAGCGACGTTCGCAGACGACACAGCAATCCTGGCAGTAGGTTCTACAGTCGAGGAAGCCTCGGGAAAACTACAGGAATCCGTGAATAGCATCCATCAATGGACCAAAAAATGGAGAATAAAACTCAACGAAGCTAAGTCAACGCACATTAACTTTACATACAGGAAAGTGAGCCCTATACCAATTGAAATAAACTCCCAGATTGTTCCATATGCAAATACAGCTAAGTACCTCGGAATGACTCTGGACGCGAAGCTCCGTTGGAAGGAGCACGTGAAGAAGAAGAAGGAAGAAATAAACCTAAAATTCAAGAAGATGTACTGGCTCATCGGAAGAAAATCCCAACTGCCTACACATAACAAAATGCTACTGTACGAGCAAGTGATCAAACCGATTTGGGCTTACGGCTGCCAGTTATGGGGCTGCACCAAGAGAACTAACTTGAAAATTATCCAAACAACACAAAACAAAATCCTCAGGAGCATAGTGAATGCCCCCTGGTATATCCGAACGGATGACCTCCATCGCGACCTTAAAATTAAGATGGTGAGCGAAGTTGTAAAAAATCGAGCAACGGATCATGAGAACCGTCTCCACAAGCACAGGAATGTCGAAGTACTGAACCTCCTGGACAACAGCGGCGATTTACGAAGACTGAAAAGGACCAAACCTCTGGACCTAGTTACATCTCACTGAAGTGATGTGATGAGTGGTAGTAGGTAGTGATCTATGAACCACAATACGTTAAATAAATTAACAGAGTGAAGTTACTAGATGTGTACACACAGTTGTAACAATAAAGATGATATTAAAAAAAAAAAAAAAAATGTTATGGCTCTGTCATTCTGAGAACTTCCACTCGAGACAGCTCTTGTAATAAATAAAATTATAGATAGGCTCTTTTATCAAAGGTATCTACTTTTTTACAATAGTTCTCTGTATGCAGAAGCAGTTATACATGTACTTATTAGCGCAGTCTGCAAGTACCTACTTACCACGTACTATGAAGGTTTGTTTACCTACTCGAAGAAATGATGGGTCCGACGTTGTTGCCTTCCTGGTTTGTTGTAAAATTATATTTATTACACATTTTTGGTTGGACTCACCATTCTGTTTCGAAAACTAGGACTTCTATTGCATCGAGCACGAAGCTCATCCCTTCCTTGGGAAGGCGGAACCTCGCGAAAAAATCGCCGTCATCCCACTTGTGGAAATGCTCGACCCTTTCGCTAATTATCGCCGTCTGGGCGCGGCCACTTCCACAAGTTCATTGAAATATTCATACTAGGATGACTCTACACTTCAGTGAAACGATTCATCGGACTAAATGTTGATGCAAGTTGGTAAGTATCAAAAACACTGATAAAATAGATTTCAAAATGGCGATGGCCTGGAGGAGAATCGGAGATCAACCGTAGATCAGAGGTTTAAACCACCTGAAACGAGGTATTAACTTAATGCGCCGTTGCCGCGACTTATTCCTAGATTAGGCGTTCGTGAAACTGTCTTTTCTCAGAATCGATGACTTAAATCTCAGCCGAGATTGAACTCTGGATAATCCGCATTGGTGAAACCGGCCCTTATTGTTTCTTTCATGTGGAATGATTGAATTAGCTATTCCTGATGATTTCCACCAATTTTGGCCCCCAAAACATGAAATAGGTACACTTTTTTTTCCCCCCAGATCATCTTTGATCATTGGCAGTGCGATTTAATGGTCTTGATTCAGCTGTTTACACTTTTTCTAATGTTAGTATACACATTGATGGTGATTTCAGACAGTTTTCCAGGTTTTTGACTAAAAAAAAAAACAATTTTGGGAGCTGAACCAATGGTAAAACCTCAATTTCCGCGTCTTTTGTCAAAATCGACTTCATATTCGGTATTCTCGTCCCCAAAAACATGGA
This sequence comes from Leptopterna dolabrata, assembly GCA_954871275.1. Classification (NCBI taxonomy): domain Eukaryota; kingdom Metazoa; phylum Arthropoda; class Insecta; order Hemiptera; family Miridae; genus Leptopterna; species Leptopterna dolabrata. Next base: position 8,453,907 of record OX940984.1, on the reverse strand, counting down.
AAACGATACCTCAAAAGCTCATTTTACTAACATGTTGCTAAAACGCAAAAAGTGGTACCTATTTTTACACACATTTTCACTCATAACACCCCTGGGTATATTCCGATCGGGCTGAAACGTTTCGGGACACAACTAGGGCCCAAATGGAGCATGTGTGCAAAAGAACGACTTTTTAGATCTAAAATGAAGCCTGTACACGTGATACGGCGTACGGCGGAAGGACATTGCATTTTTGGAATCTACGCACCTTGAAACGGAAAAGAAAAAAGTTTGAGGGGGTGCTATAAAAATTTTTTGCTGAGCGAATACATAGGTGTATTATTCACAGAATAATAAACCAAAAAAGGAGCGTACCACCTAATTTAAGTTTTGGGGGCCAAAATTGGTGGAAACCATCAGAAATAGCTATTTCAATTATTTTACATGAAAGCAACAATAAATGAACAGCCAGCATTTCTGTAGGTATGTCCAATAGAATAATAAACCCATGTGACAAGGACTTTGCAGCGTTTTCTCCTTTACATCGCTGTGCGCTGTTGACGCGGAACACTACACAACGCAACTGTCTCGTCTCTGCCCAGCGTAATGTAATCACCCACTCGCCCCATCGAAGTAGCTCGGCCGAGTACTCCACCGACTACTCGGCCGAGCTACTCAGTAGGCCTTACTAATTACACCTACCGATGTAGGTGTAATGGGTTTACACCTACATCGGGGCGAGTAGGTGATTACATTTCAGCGACGAGACAGTTGCGTCTTGTAGTGTTCCGCGCAATATATGAAACAGCGAAGTAAAAAGAAAAAACCACAGTCATGCAGCATGGCTATAAGAGCGAATTTTCGAAGTTTTCGGCATCTTCCTCCTCCGCCTAAAATTTTCTGAAAATTAATTTTCGGCCAATGTTTTCCCAACTTGATACCATACAAAATTAAAACAGGAGTAGTTTTACGCAAAGTAAAATTTGGGGTGGAAGGAGGGGGAGGGGAAATCAAAAATGTTTTGAATACCAGAAGAGTAGGTATTGGGTGTACGTAACAAATTTTTTGTTCCATTTTTTGCCGAGTAACACCTCGGTTTGTAGATTTTCCAAAGCTGAACACGATGGTGAAGTCAGAATTGCGATATCCCATTCCGTTATCAGATTATAGCAGACGAACCAGGAAGAACTTCTCAAGAAATAACCACGTTCCTTCATCTTCAAAGTGCTCCAGTTTGAGAATGGAATGAGATATCGCAATTCTGATTTCACCATCGTGTTCAGGGTACAAAAACCTTTAAAACGAGGTGTCACTTGTCAGACTTTTTCATTTTGGGAATTTATGGGTAATTCCCCCCCCCCCCCCTAAAACTCCCCCTTAGGGTGACCCGATTCTGCCCATCTTCGAACTTAGGCTGTCGATTGCCAAGATTTTCGTGCAAATTTGAACTTTTTATCTCAATTCTTTCGAGAGTTATCGTCTGGAATGACACATACATATAAATATATAAATATATATAAATATATAAATATATGTACATATATACATATAATTTTTGGTGTCTTTCGGCAGGGAATTCAGGATGGTCTGAAACGGATTTTGGTATAAAAATCTTTCGGAAATTCGAGTTTTAAAAATTTTGGACCGAGAACAATAGCTTCCTTTTCTTCGAAAATTCGCTAAAACGCTGCAAATCCCAGCACAACGGTTTGTTATTTTGTACAGTATACCCTTCTGTTACAGATCACAGCTCTCTGTATAGATAACCCATCTGTGCAATGTAATATGTACTACTCTATACATATTATGTGAATCGCAGACCCTCCGTAGGTTAGTACCTACCGAAATGTTGGCTGTTCATTTATTGTTTCTCAAAAACACAAATTAGGCTCCTATATATTTTTTTATTTTTTTTTACAATTTATCTCTCATCATTTATAGTGTCATTTAATTGTGTTGATTCACTTGTTAATACTACTTATCGTGTTATTGTATTACTTTACGGTGGTTTCAGACAGTTGCCCCGGTTTTTGACCCATAAAAAAATGGATATTGGGAGCTGAACCTTCGTACAACCTCAATTCCTCACTCTTTAGTGTAAATCAACATCATATTCGGTCTTCTCGCCCTAAAAAACATGGATAACGATATCTCACAAGGTGTGAAAAAAAACCCTATTTTTACACCCCCCCCCCCCCCACCCCACACCCCCCCCCCCCCCCCCCCATAATACCCCTGGGTGTATTCCGATCGGGCGGCCGAGCTTCGAAGCACAACTAGGACCCAATTGTGTTCCAAAATCGGGACCCAAACTGTGCGCGGAAAAAAGACGATTTAACGTAAATTTAAGGCTGAAACTTCGTTAGAACCTAAACATGGAAAGTTTCTGGAAACAACTAGGGCCATAGTGGAGGCTGTATGTTTAAGAATGAATTTTTTAGACTGAAAATGAAGTAGATATGGATGATACGGTGGATTTATGGAATCTACGCACCTTGAAACGTAAAAGAAAAAATTTTGAGGGGGTGCTATAAAAAATTTTTGCTGAGCGAATACGTAGGTGTATTATTCACAGAATAATAAACCAAAAGGCGCGCTCGCCCGCCAAACCTGATTACACTAGTCGAGTGGATGGCCGAGAAGCAACTGAGCGAGTGGATGATTGGTAGGGGAGGGGGTAGGGGTCCCTACTCGGCCGAGAGAATAGAACATGGTTCTATTCACTGACTCGCCCAAAATCACTCACCCCTTACTAGGCCGAGTACTGTATGGGACGATCACACTGCGATTTACTCGGCCGAGTGCACTGTCTCGGCCCAGTACTCGGCAGGTGTAATTGGGGCTTTCTAGGGATCCCTGACGGTCGAGCGACGGAGAGACGTGCACTTCCTTTACCGCTCCGACGATCGGTTAGTGGTAGGTCATCCCCAGTAGCTCGTCCGTAAAGGGTGCTCTGTAGATGGTTACGTACCCTTTACGGACGATGACGGAGGAGGATGACGGAGAGACGTGCACTGCCTCGACGTCTCCGTTAACCGGTTGACGGGGAGGTGAAGGTAGTACGCGTCTCTCCGTTGCTCGTTCATAAAGGGCCCCTATGTTTCTATGGGGGCATCCTCAACGGAAAGGCAATGGAGGTTTGCGCTTCCTTAGCCTGTCCGTTAACCATCCGCCGTGATCCCCTCGACCGTCTGTCAAATATGTTGCGGAACAATCACGGATCACTGAAGGAAGGGCAGGGAAGCATTAAGGATAGTGAAGGGTGGGCTACAGAAAATCCACGGAAGAATCAGCGGTAAGTCATTTTTGGTTTATTATTCTGTGAATAATACACCTATGTATTCGCTCAGCAAAAATTTTTATAACAACCCCTCAAAATTTTTTCTTTTCCGTTTCAAGGTGCGTAGATTCCAAAAATGCAATGTCCGTCCGCCGTCCGCCGTACGCCGTATCACGTGTACAGGCTTCATTTTCGGTCTAAAAAAGTCGTTCTTTCGCACACATGCTCCATTTGGGCCCTAGTTGGGTCCCGAAACTTTTCAGCCCGATCGGAATATACCCAGGGGTATTTTGAGTGAAAATGTGTATAAAAATAGGTACTTTTTGCGTTTTAACAACATGTTAGTAACATGAGCTTTTGAGGTATCTTTTTCCATGTTTTTGAGGACGAGAAGACCGAATATGAAGTCGATTTTGACCAAAGACGCGGAAATTGAGGTTTTACCAAAGGTTCAGCTCCCAAAATTGGTTTTTTATGAGTCAAAAACCTGGAAAACTGTCTGAAATCACCATCAATTTGTACAATAACATTGGAAAAATTGTAAACAGGTGAATCAAGACCATTAAATGCCACTACCAATGATCAAAGATGATCTTAAAAAAAACGTACCTATTTCATGTTTTGGGGGCCAAAATTGGTGGAAATCATCAGAAATAGCTATTTCAATCATTCCACATGAAAGAAACAATACATTTAACAGCCAACAAAAATCTCTAGAACTCCAATAGAATAATAAACCCATGTGACAAGGACTTTGCAGCGTTTTTTCAAGTCCAATTAGGTACTTACCTATGGATGTGAATGTGACAAACTTGAGGTCAAATCATAGTACAATGTTACTTCAAATATTAGAAGTAAAGGAATACATGTAAGTGTTTAAAAACATAAATTTAATAAATAAAAAGCTTCAGTCATGCAGCATGGCCATAAGAGCGTTTTCAAAGAAATATTTGCGCTACTGTGTAAAAAGATGATATAGCGAGAAACTTAAATTTTTCGTAAAATTATACAATTTTTTCGTGACTAGGCGTTTTTACCGATTTTTTCACTTATAAAGTCAAATTTGACACTCTTTTTTTTTAAAGAAAATCCCTATTTAAAAAATAGTCCCTCCTTCTGTCGTGAATCACCACCCCATACAACTGCAGATGAATTAATACGGATTTTATCCCTTAATACCTATTTTTGACCCCCCCAAAAATCCAAATTTGACCCCTATTCCGCAGGCAAACAACTGAAACGTTCTTTTTCCGTCTTGCCTCGCCTTTCCATAGGTACTACTTTCAGGGATTTTGCAAACTCTATTCACAATTTTAGACGTTTTACCGATTTTTGACCCCTAAAAACTCAAACTTGACCCCTTAGAATTTTTTTAAATTGCTGATATTCGAACTCATCCTTTTGCTTTTCAATATGAACATATTGGCGAAATTTGGGATTTTTATCATGTACTCAAGGTCAGATATCGTCTGGAGTGACATATAAACAAATATATATATATATATAGGTATTTATTTATTTGGGCGGTTGGTTGGATAGTGGGTGATATAAAGGTGTGGGTTCAGAATGACCAAGTCTAGTCGTGTGTTTTCGAAGTCAGTGTGCCGAAACGTCGGAATTAAAACTATAAAACACGACTAGACTTGGTCATTCTGCACCCCCACCTTTATATAATATTTGTCTATTACTATACACCTACTATGTGTCATACACAAATAAATTTTAATTAAAATCAAGGGATGAATTCAGGATGTTCTGAAACGGAATTGCTTATAAACAAACTTTCAAAAATGCATGTTTCGAACATTTTGGACTTATTAAAATAGCTTCATTTTCTTTAAAAATTCGGAAAGTAAAGTAAATGAAAATTAGCAGATGAGGTTCCGGAAGATCCAAAAAACAACGTTTATTTGAAATTAAAACACAATTCACAAGGTTACAGCGGAACCCAAGGTTGATTATGCACTGTGCGTAAGGTGTGAACGGCGATAGACGGAGGTGAGACTGACTGCTGAGGCAAGGCGTGAGGCGCTTATAATGTGTAGATAAAACTGTCATGTCAGCAAAGGATGGTTATAGATAGGTAACATGAATAAATGAAATAGTTCTTCAAATGTTCGCGATACACATAAATCTTGATCAAGTATGGCGGGTAGAAATGACGATAGGAGGCGGTTAAAATCATCATGGAGCATTTTGTCACAAATACTAGAAGCATCCTGAACCTTCTAGTTCTTCAAGGTCTGCAACTCTTCGAGTTAGACCAGTGCTTCTCAACCTGAGGGGGTGAGGGGGGTCCCCTCCACAAACACGTTAAAAAAATAAATAAATAAAACAGTTGCCCATGGACCACAGTGAAGGGTATTTGTTGTTTATAATCGTTTGGTAGGTACTGACCTTTGTCCAGGAGATCTTTGATCACGAAATGTTTTATCTCTGGCTCGATTTGAATCAGTGTGGTCAATCAATACCTACGCCGTATGATTTTATGGACGCCTATACCATCCAAAGAGTAAATAGTCCAAAAGAGAACAAAACAACCCCCGGAAGTTGACATTTTCCTGCCATCGATCAGGCAGAACCCAAACCTTCCGGTGATTACGGGCATCATGCGGACCTGGTTCATATATTTTTCATTTGCATTTTAAATTGTGGAGGGCCAGAAAATGTCGAGAAGCACCGAGTTAGACCAATTGTAGAAAACCCATTGAGCGGAGCATTCTAATTTGTAATTTCTCCATTCAGTAAATAATTTATTTGCCAAAAGACGGTGTGCAGGACAATTGTTATTACAGAACTAAGTTACAAAATGTTTATATAGGTATAAAAAAAGGTGATACCTATGTAAGAACAATGAATCATGTCAAAAAAGTACAAAATAAGCATGTACCAGCATTATATGATTCCCACCCATTTATTATTTTTGATGCTGGGCAATGAATGCTGGCCGTCAGTACTGAGCCGTTTGGCTGTGCCAACGGGGGAAAAAATCGAGCCAAGCACATTTCAACGAAGCACAGCCAAACAATCAATAAATTAAAAATCAATTACGAACCAATAAATTTTAAAAAACAACTGCATACAAACTTGCTAATAATAATCGAAAGTCAATGAAACAAGTAGGTAATGCATTCATCACCTACTTGCCACAGTATCACAGGTACAATATCATCTGAAAGCCAACTGGTTCATGCATAAAGAATAACATTCCATTGGCATATCACCTAACTCGATGCTGAAGTAAGAGTAGAAGAACATTATAAAGTTCGGCAGAAATTAGAGTTCTCCATAAAACCTTCATGAGAGTGCTGAAGTGAAGATTTCGCATGTGTTGAGGAAGGTACATGTAGAATCGAACTCCAGTTTGAGAAGGGCTGACCCTTAAAGAAGTTGCGAGACGTGCTGCAGGGGGGCATAGATTGCAACAGCTCCTAGAGAAGTAACTATGACAATCGGTTCCCCCCCGAATTTCAAAAAGAGCCACACACATAATTTCACGAGATGCATGCGCCACAATAACAACGCTTACAACATCCAAATAGTAAATAGTCCAAAAGAGTACAAAATAACCCCCGGAAGTTGACATTTTCCTGCCATCGACCAGGCAGAACCCAAACCTTCCGGTGATTACGGGCATCATGCGGACCTGGTTCATACATTTTTCACCGAGCTGCGTGAGCCAGTTTGAAGAGAATCGCTCAAGTTCGAACTTTCTTCGGTCATTAGCTCGTTGAGATAAGTAGGGACTCAGGAGTAAGTACCCACTTATTCCAACCCTCGTGTCAACCACCTGTAGAAAATTCTATTGGATAATTATCTAGAATCTAGAATGAATCATCTGAGTATGGTTTGAAGAATTGACAGGTATTACTGACAGTGATTGTGAAATAACCGAGTGAACTGACAGGGATTAAGGTTGGATTAGCTACAGTCCATGAAGACTACGATCCATAAAAATCAATTTAATTGATGAAGAATAGTTAATTTTATGCGTGGTCGCTACTACATTATTGATAGGCAATATTCGACTATTTCAGTTAGATTCACGTCACACAGGTAACTTCCTACTTGCTTCTTAAAAGTTTTTGGAGCGGCAAAACGCACTCGTCCGTTTTACCAGGTTTTCAGCGATCTAATAAATTAGAACCCATCGAGAAAAAAGATGCAAATTATTACACAACGGTTTATTATTTACGTGTACATGGATACCCCTTCTGCGTTGATCGCTGTTTTCAGTGGTCAATACCTACCCTCGTGCTTCCCACAAAGAGCCCTAAATCGAGAACTGGAGCCAGCCGGGCAATCAAATTTCATAAATATCAGGTGGAATAAAGAATTCTATCATTATATTTATTGTTATTCATGAAGCATTTAAAGTCTGTTCAAATTCAAAAAAGTACCTATCAACAAAATCAAAAACTACCACCATTCTTCAAATTAAATAATATATCGGAACAAACAACTCGATTTCATAAAGCCATGCGTGATTATATCAGGTTTTCCCTAGCGATGCTATACATAATCGGTCGGATTTATACCGTTTCATTCAGGATTGTGTTGCCGAAGCTTTGATGTGCAAGCGAATGGCTGGACGTACAATGCTCCGGGAGGTATCAAAAAATTCTTAACAATGCGTTTAATTTAAAAACGTTTAAAAACCATAACTTCTATTGAAAGTTTTTAAGCTATGGCGTTTGGGAGATTCCAGCCACTATTTTGCACCCCACTGAGATAACTGGCAGTAACGCCGAGCTTCTAGGACTAACTAGACCCCCAAATGGGATCGACAAGCCAAATTTAATAAATTTTGGTCCATGGTAATTAAGGACAGCGGACGGACAAAAATTTAGGTTTAAATTATTTTCAACAATGAACGTTCGAAATCGAGCGTGATTAACCATTTTCTAACCCACTCAAAATTTCATGGTTTCCATTTCAAGGTTTCCAAAGTGGAATTTAAAAATTTCTACCCGTCCGCTGTACTTTCCTTAGTTACCATGAACGAAAATTAATGAAATTTGGTCTGTAGGTCCGATTTGGGGACTAGTTGGTCCGCAAAGCTCGGCGCTATTGTCAGTCATCGCTAAGGGGTGATAAATAGGGGTTGAAATTTTCATCACGCCGTAGCTCGAACTTTCAATAGTATGGTTTTTTTTAACGTTTTTAAATAGATCTCCAACTTGAGCATTTTTTTAGACCACCCGGAGCATTTTAAGTCCTGCCGTAGCAACGAAAACCTTCAACAGGACCGTGAATATAACGGTATGAAGCCGGCCCAGATGTCACTGCTGGGGAAAATCTGATCATAATTATCATCAGGTGATTATAATCACGCATGGCTGTTATGTATCTCGTAACATACACCTGAGATATATCTTCCAGTATACATGAAAATACCCGAAGTTACGAAAATTACTCTAATCAACATTTGTGTAAACAAACTGGTGAACTACGACGAAATATTGTTGCATATCCAGCAAACTGGATGCATCTTCGGAATACCGCTGACGGTTGAAAAGATAATTGCATCACCACTGCGTAATATCACATTTGAATAGCTAGATTTTGAAAGCTGGAAGGTAGAAATTTGTCAGCAGAGTTAATTATACTCATTATTTTTCGGGACTTTCACTTAGAACCTCAAGAAAGGCAGGCTGCTCTCTGCGATCTTAATACATTCCACTATCCTCAAATTATTATTCGTTATTACGAAGTTCTTTATGCTATCATAACAGCCTCCTCCTGTCAGTTAACCCTAAGAATCACTTCAGAATTTCAACAGCACAAGTACAGCGTTGGTTCGATAATATTGGCGCTCAACAGTAGTTTCGCTCAACGATCCGTTTTTCCCCCGCTTTTCCGCCAGCTTCTCTGGCATCCGAGACGGTTTCCACGTGGTGACGAATAGTTTTTATTACTTGAAAAGGCATGAAATTCTCTCCTGAGCTTTCAACAATGAGTTGTAAACCTCGTTATACGAGGCTGTAAAAAGGCCGCGAGCAATATCAACCTTGCTTCCCTCCCGTTCCGCCGGGGTGGCTTGAATTACAAACTCTGTAAAACATGAAGTCGAGCAGTTCATTTTCAATAATATTTCAACCAAAATAGGTACCTGTTTGGTTTCTAATTTTCGTCAAAAATTACCGATCTGCTTGGAAATTATGTACTTACAAACACGGTATTTTAGGGAATGACAGGGAAACTATAGAAGGTATCTAAAGTTGCTTATTTTCTCTCTTAATTATATATAAATTATATAAATCTACCTATAGATGCCCCGTCTGCGTAGATCACTGCTTTCTATGGTCAGTACTACCCTCGTGCCCCCCCCCCCCCCCCCCCTCCAGTCAAAAATCGAGTATTGCAGCCGACCGGGGAATGACAGTTACACAAATATTCGGTGCATTCAACTATCATGGACTATTTGTTGTTATTCATGAAGCATAATGTTCAAGTTACAGAAGAACACTATCAACGAAATCCAAAATAACCATCACTCATGAAATGAAATAATATCACGGAACAACCAACTCGATTTCATACAGCCATTCGTGATTATTATCAGGTGTTCCCTAGCAATGATGTCTGGGCTGGATGTTCATTCACGACCATGTTGACGAAGCTTTTCGGTGCAAACGAACGGCTGGTCGTACAATGCTCCGGGCGGTTTCGAAAAATTATCGATTTTCAAGTTCTCAAGATCAATTTAAAACATGGAAAACATGTTCACTAAAACCTCGAAAAACCCTATTTTTACACCCGTTTTCACCCATAACACCCCTGGGTGTGTTCCTATCGGGCTGCCGAGCTAAAGAGCACAATACTAGGGCCCAAATGGAGCCTGCGAGCGAAAGAAAGAATTTTTTAGACCGAAAATAAAGGTAGATATGGATGATACGGCGGACGGACATTGCATTTTGGTTTATTATTCTGTGAATTATCACCTATGTATTCGCTCAGCAAACAATTTTTATAAAATCCCCTCAAATTTTTTTTGTTACGTTTCATGTTGCGTAGATTCCAAAAATGCCCGCGTGTCCGTCCGCCGTATCATGCACAACTACATACTTCATTTTCGGTCTAAAAAATTCGTTCTTACGCATTCAGGCTCCATTTGGGCCCTAGTTGTGTCCCGAAACTTTGCAGCCCCATCGGAATATACCCAAGGATGTTATGGGTGTAAAAATAGGGTTTTTTGGTATTTTAGTAAAATGAGCGTTTGAGGTATCTTTTCCATGTTTTTTAGGGCGAGAAGACCGAATATGAAGTCGATTTTGACCAAAGAGCGAAGAGTTGTAGTTGTAACGAAGGTTCAGCTCTCAAAATTCGTTTTTTATGAGTCGTAACCTGGGATATTGCCCGAAATCACCATGAATTTGTATAATAACACTAGAAAAGGAGTCAACAGGTGAATCAAGACAATCAAATGGCACAATCAATGATCAAAGATAATTTGAAAAAAAACGAGCGTAATTCGTGTTTTTGGGGGCCAAAATTGGTGGAAACCATCAGAAATAGCAATTATTGGCTCAATTATTTCACATGAAAGAAACAATAAATTAACTGCCAACATTTCGGTAAGTATGTCCAATAGAATAATAAACCCATGCGCCATGTGACAAGGACTTCGCAGCGTTTGCAGCACAAACATTTTTGAACACCCCATCAATTTTTTTTCATTTACGTTTCGAGGTGCGTACATTCCAAAAACGCTGCAAAGTCCTTGTCACATGGCACATATGGGTTTATTATTCTATTGGACATACTTACCGAAATGTTTGCAGTTCATTTATTGTTTCTTTCATGTGAAATAATTGAAAAAGCTATTTCTGATGGTTTCCACCAATTTTGGCCCCCAAAAACACGAATTTCGCTCCTTTTTTTTCAAATTACCTTTGATCACTGATAGTGCCATTTGACCCTTTTTATAGTGTTATTATACAAATTCATGGTGATTTGGGACAATATACCAGGAAACGTAAAAGAAAAAAATTTGAGGGGGTTCAAAAATGTTTGTGCTGAGCGAATACATAGGAGTATTTTTCACAGAATAATAAACCAAAAAGGGGTTCATCTAGAAATAACTAAGCTCCCTTTCATATTATTGGATATTTTGAGCAGATTCCGAATAAACCCCTTTAGAAAGTTTTTCGAAGTCACCAAATTTCACCATAATAGCCACAGGTTATCACCTATGAGAATCGCGTAAATTATAGTCACATGGCTGGAAAGCTGGAGTTGATCTCATTCGACACGGAATTTGATGCTTTGGTCGGTTCGGATGGTCAAAAACGTGAAAATTCGAGTCAAGAGTCGTCTCAATAAGCTATTTTATGTCAGGAACATGGGGTAGGTGTACGAGAGGGCTGGAGCCATTCACGATTGGTTGGTTCAGCTTTAAACCACCTACCAACCCATTCCCATGATTTTTGCAGCACGAAAAAGAAAGCTCAAATACACCTTTTTATTCTAAAACAACTGCGAGAATCCGCTCAAACAATGCCCAACTCGAAGTTACTTGAGAAAAATTAGCGTAATTAACAACGAAGAATTTTTTGTGTCGATATTGTGGACTGATCGAGGGAACGAACTAAATCACTCGCGAAGAAATCGTGGAAACCCATTTCAAAGAAAAACGGAGTTATTGGAAAAAAAAGTCTATTTCCACTAATACACGAAAGACGCAAAAAACACTGTTATACCGGTTTTGGTGATCAAACCATCATGTATTAGCGGAAATAGACTATTATTTCAATAACTCCGTTTTTTTTTGTTTTTTTTTTTGATCGAGGGAACTTTGGAACACATTTTATTGGAATGGAGAGTTTGAGCAATGCAAGACCACCGCTATTCAACAATATTCGTGAGGAGCTAGAACAACCTTTTAATCTCCTCATAATAATGAGTACCACTAGTGAAGAGATTCAAAAGGAGTGTCCTTTCTGAAGAACACTTAATTTTAGGGCATGAAGAATGAAGATTTTGGAACTTATTTATTTTATGATGTAGTAGGATTAACTAATTTTACATCATTTTTGTATTAGTCATATATGCATTAAGACTGTACATAGTATATTATGGCTGAAAGGAAATGAAGGCCGAAGCCAAAAAATAAAAATAATAATTTTTGAACGGCGGCTGGTTGGTTGCGCGCACGTTATAATAGGAATAAACGAGTAGTTACGATACTCCACATTTTAAGTAGGTCCCTTATAGATATCTAAGTATTTCAATGGTCAATAATTTATTGAAGATTGGCACATATCTGCCCCCATACCGGGGGTTTTGGTTTATTATTCTGTGAATAATACACCTATGTATTCGCTCAGCAATCAATTTTTATAAAACCCCCTACAATTTTTTGGTTTATTATTTTCAATATAATGAACCTTTGGAATCGAGCATGAAATTTTTTTATTTTAACACCCCCCCAATCAAAATTTTATGGTTTCCGTTTCAAGGTATGTAGAATCCGAAAACGCAATAAAAATTTTCTGCCTGTCCGCCGTACATCGCACTTTCCTTAATTACCAAGAACTAAAATTGATGAAATTTGGTTTGTAGGTCCCATTTGGGGTCTAGTTGGTCTGCGAAGCTCGGCGTTGTCAGTCACCTCTAAGGGTTGAAAAATTTTCAATTTTCCGTTACCTCGATTTTTTTTAACGTTTTTAAATAGTTCTTGAACTTGGGAGTTTTTGAGACACAAGGAGCATTGTACGACCAGCCGCTCGTTTGAACCTATAAGCTTCGTCAACATGAGTGTGAATCAAACAGCCCATTATATCACTGCTAGGGAGCATCTGATTATAATCATGGATGGGTGTATGAAGTCGAGTTGGTTGTTCTGTGATATTATTCCATTTGAAAAATGACGGCTCTTTTGGATTTTGTTGATAGGTACGTTTGCAACTTGAACAAACGTTTAAGTATTATTGGGTAAATTATTAAACAACGATTTATTATACTATCTACGCAGAAGGGGGCATCTGTACAGGTAAATTATTACACAACGGTTTATTATTTACCTTACGCTTCATAAATAACTACAAATAATTAATGATTTAATTATTGAATCCCGCGCGTATGTATGAAACTTTAATTCCCAGGCCGCTCCAGTACTTCATTTAGGGCTTTCCTGGAGGGAGCTCGAGGGTACTGACCACAGAAAACAGTGATCTACGCACAAGGGACATCTACACAGGTAAACAATAAACCATTGTGTAATAATCTGCAGAGTTTTTCTTTAACGTTTCAAGGTGCGTAGATTCCAAAAACGCTGCAAAGTTCTTTTCACATGGGTTTATTATTCTATTGGACATACTTACCGAAATGTTGGCAGTTCATTATTTATTGTTTCTTTCATGTGTGATAATTAAAATAGCTATTTCTGGTGGTTTCCACCAATTTTGGCCCCCCAAAACAGGAATTCGGCCCATTTTTTCAAAACTAATTATCTTTGATCATTGATAGTGCCATGGTTGACTCATGCTGAATTCAATGGTGAACTTACTTGGTTTTAGCGAATTTTCAAAGAAAATGAAGCTATTGCAATGGCTTCGAAATTTAAATAATATAAATTTTTGGAAATTTTCTTCATAGAAATCCGTTTCAGACCATTCTAAAACGATTCCTGAAATTTAACACTTTTTTATATGTATATATATATTTATATATATATGTGTCACTCCAGACGATAACTCTCGATAGAATTGAGATAAACAGCTCAAATTTGCACAAAAAATCTATCTTGGCAATCGAAAGGCTAAGTTCGAAGATGGGCGAAATTGGCCTACTCTAAGGAGGGTTTTGGCGCATTTAAAGTGCGCAAAAATTACCCCAAAATCCCCAAAATGTTATTTTCCAACAAGTGACCCCTCATTTTAAAGGTTTTTGCACGCTGAACACGATGGTGGAATCGGATTTTAGATATCTTGATCCGTTCTCAAATTAGAGCATTTAAAGTGCGCAAAAATTACCCAAAAATCCCCAAAATGTTATTTTCTAACAAGTGACCCCTCATTTTAAAGGTTTTTGTACGCTGAACACGATGGTGAAATCAGAATTGCGATATCTCATTCCGTTCTCAAACTGGAGCACTTTGAAGATTAAGGAACGTGGTTATTTCTTCAAAAATTCGCTCTTATAGCCATGCTGCATGACTGTGGTTTTTTTATTTTCATCTATGAGCAGAATGACAGCAGAAGTCAGAATGACTTACTATTACTATTAGCCGAAGGGTTAATTTTGGGTAATTTTAATTGAAATTTAGAACCATTGTGAAATTTCACAATGGGAAATTTTGAGGCTATACTACTTAGGCCCCCAGAATTTGCTGTATGCTTAGTTTCTGGTGCCACCACGGTGCCAGGGAACGGCGTCTAGCTGCCACCAGTGGTGCCTTCTGTCTGAAAAATGTGTTCAGGCCTCCAGAATTTGCTGTACCAATGGTTTTGGTGCCAGGGAACGGCGCCACGCAGGCACAGTGGTGCCATCTGCCAAAAAGTGTTTGGTATCGTTTTTCATGTTTTCCAGCACGCTGAACCAATCGGAATAACTTTCAAAGCTCTATCAATCGTCCTCATCATCATTTAGCCATAAAACGTTGCGAAAAGTAGCTGTTACTGAGCGCGGTACACAGAATTTGAGCCTATTTTCAAAACCGCGTGAGGCACCTGGTTCTGTACCATTAGTGGTTGACCCATACTTACTACAGAAAGGAAAATTTCACCCATGAAACGCCAAAATTCAATTTTTGGCCCGTGAGGGGATCAGCTACATGAGGTTAGGTACGATGGTATCAAATTTCCTAAAGGTCGAAAAATTCCTCAGATAATTTATGCAAATAGCTAAAAAAATCCTCTTGATTCATGACCCAATGACACGAGTTGGTATATCAAAAATTGATCAAAACATAGGAAAACAACGAGATCTGTCCTGGGCAACGTGGCGAGTTCGTGACTGGGAATTTCACGGAGTGATTCTCACATTATAAACGTCAATATTCCGTGAAATAACACTCGTATTGAGCTGAATATGCTATTTTATAAGCAAATAAGGACGTTTTTGCATTGAAAAGTTGATTTGTTGTGAAAAGAGAAAGGAAGGTTACGGAAGGTTATGATGTCCAATTTCGTCAAAAACACCTATTTTCCGGATGTATCGACCGGAATTCCTTCTTCCGACGGACGCAAATCCGTCTTATGTTCCTTTTAGAAGAGTTTTGAAGAGGTTTGAACGACAATTAAGCTTAAAACGACGGAAAAATCAAAGCAGCAACATGTGCTCAGAATGTGGTCGGGGGTTTTGGGAGTTTTTATCGGAGTTTCGAGGGCCTTACCTGCATTGAATCGGCGCTGATGATCTCCCCGGAGAACCTCTTGGCTAATTCCAAAGATAACTTCGATTTTCCAACACCAGTAGGACCCAAAATCACAATCAAAGGCACTCGGTTCCACATTTCACTCGATTCACTCGCGCTACCGGCCATTGCACTGTCGCTGCTAACTGTATTTTCAGCTGGGGGATCGGCGGTGGGTCCCGCGAAGTCCGCCAGAGGCGCTGCTCAGGAACTCGCCTCCAAAAACTACCGGTTTTGTCGTTGAAAAAAACGGGTTATTAATCGAATTAAACTAATGATAGGACGTACACAGGATCAGTTTTGTTTCCATAAAATATTATTTCGTTATACCACTCATTTTCGGAGCATAAAAAACGTTAATTCGAAGGCCGAACAAGCGCCCTCCGCCCAGCACCAGCTGGGTTCCCGCTCGTTTTCAACATCCCAATATTGGCCGCTTCTCTCCTCAAATCCTGTTTCATTTCATCACAAATGCTTCTGCCAGGGTATTTTTCGGACGGAACTATAGTTTTTCAATGGAACGGAATTCTAGGTAGGTACCTTCCTGCAAACCCTTAGAAATACCCTACAAGAAGTTTCACAGCTCTTATAAAATTTATAAGTCAATTCAATTCTATGCGCTTATATTCTTGAAATCAAATAAGAATAATCAATTATTACTGATCTCGCCCGCCATCAGTCCAAAATACCTTCGAAATTCTGCAAGTCCAGTCCATTCAGTTCAAATAATATTGTAACCAGCATCTACCACAATTAAAGGTACCTACCTATACATACGTCTATAATACCTTCATTTATTATATTTTATTCCCAGTACCTATTGCTAAATGAACCCTATTTTTAGAGAATTTTCGAGGAAAATAAGCCAAGTATTGCTATGGATCCAAAAATGTTAGTAGGTAGGTAGGTACCTACGTAAATTTCTCCATTTGGGTTTCTGTCATTTTGGAAAACAATAATTTCAAGATGCATAAATCATTCGGGTCGTTTTGGATAAATCAATTCATAATATCTCCCAAAAGTAACATGAAATTTCCCCCATAAATAAACTTACCTAGGTATCTTTTTTCATTCAATACCTTGTCTTGACTATGAAATACAAATTTCCGACAAAAAAAGTCTGAAAATGGCAAACAGAGGTTTGATGGTGAGCAATAAAAAACCAAAAAAAAGTGCGTCAAATTTCAGTTTTTGTTGGTAAAATACCGCTGAAATCGTCAGAACAGTTCAACAGACAACATCAGTACATTAAATGCATTAAACTATATGCATTAAAATATATTTTTCGAACGGAACTATAGTTTTTCAATGGAACGGAATTCTAGGTAGGTACGTTCCTGCAAACCCTTAGAAATACCCTACAAGAAGTTTCACAGCTCTTATAAAATTTATAAGTCAATTCAATTCTATGCGCTTATATTCTTGAAATCAAATAAGAATAATCAATTATTACTGATCTCTCCCGCCATCAGTCCAAAATACCTACGAAATTCTGCAAGTCCAGTCCATTCAGTTCAAATAATATTGTAACCAGCATCTACCACAATTAAAGGTACCTACCTATACATACATCTATAATACCTTCATTTATTATATTTTATTCCCAGTACCTATCGCTAAATGAACCCTATTTTTAGAGAATTTTCGAGGAAAATAAGCCAAGTATTGCTATGGATCCAAAAATGTTAGTAGGTAGGTAGGTACCTACGTAAATTTTCTCCATTTCGGTTTCGATCATTTTGGAAAACAATAATTTCAAGATGCATAAATCATTCGGGTCGTTTTGGATAAATCAATTCATAATATCTCCCCAAAGTAACATGAAATGTCCCCCATAAATAAACTTACCTAGGTATCTTTTTTCATTCAATACCTTGTCTTGACTATGAAATACAAATTTCCGACAAAAGAAGTCTGTAAGTACATGGCAAACAGAGGTTTGATGTTGAGCAATAAAAAACCAAAAAAAGTGCGTCAAATTTCAGTTTTTGTTGGTAAAATACCGCTGAAAATCGTCAGAACAGTTCAACAGACAACATCAGTACATTAAATGGATTAAACTGTTGCGGGATGGAATTTTTTTCACCCAAAAAGCGTGGAAAGTACATCAGGTACTCCTAAAATTCGCTCATAAATGGTCATGCAGCGTGATGGGAAATTTAGAGTTTTATACGCACGGCTAGTTTGCAGGTTTTGAATTTTATTGTTTCAGTTTAATGGTTTGGGTTTTTAATGACTTTTGCCATCAAAAATATGGTTTGAACCATTATTTCAAGGTTGAAAACTTAAGTTAGTCTCACTTTTCCTCATTAAGCCTCGCACAAGCCCACTGATAGCTGTGACTAAGAGCAGACACGATCCCTTAATTTTTAGCGCGATATTATATAAATGGTTAACGTTTTTTTGTGAAATGTTGGTTGTCAAACATCGGCTACTGAACGGATTTGGAAATTGTCTTCCAAATTCTACAGGACGAGACGAGCTTTCCAATTTCCTATACTGTTTAAAATTTTTTTAAATTCGTCCACTTGGAACATGCATATTGTTATTTATTTGAATAGGCAAAAATCAGTATTTTCAGGGAGTGTTCGTTAGCAATTTTTGATTAGAACGTTCTAATAATGAGCTGAAATTTGTCTTAAACTCTTCATTCGTATGGTTATTTTAAGAAAATCTATAACTCGTTGGACTGGGACAATATTTTTTGATCGGACTTGCGCAAATCTGAAACTGTTTTTTTTAGGGTGATCCCTTTTTTGATCACCAGTGTAGATAGACTTATATACAAAAAAAAAGACCATATCCACATAAACACAAAAGCCATAAAAACACAAACCATAAAACTGAAAATATAAAATTCAAAACCTATAAACTAGCCGTGAGTATAAAACTCTGAATGTCCAGTCGCGCAGCATGACTATATGATCGAATTGTAGGAGTGGATGCATAACGTGCTTACCAAAATTTTGGGTAAGAACAACAGTTTAATGATCTTTGTTAATTTTACCTAACTGTTTTGGCGATTTTCAGCGATATTTTACCCACAAAATCTGAAACTGACCCATTTTTTGGTTTCGAAAATTGCTCACCATCAAACCTTTAGTTTGCCATTTACTGAAATTTGTTCTTCATCGACAAGGGCAGATGATATTGAATGAATAAAGGCACATACCTAGGTAAGTATATTTACGTGAAAAAATATAGAGTTATTTCATGTTACTGTTGGGGGGGAGATGAAATGATTTCCTAAATTTTGATCACAGCTGTATCTGCTTCAAATAGGTAGGTAACTGAGTGTATTCGTATCGACGACCATCGTTGGAGAATGGACTAACCTTCAAGTTCTCGAGTGCATTCACGATGTATCTTATTAGTCTGAAAAATCAAGTCGAACAAGATGAGTGTTATGAAACCGACTTGCGGAAAGGTAGGTAGGTACTTGAGATAAAACTACTGATCTTTGGCTTACAGGAAGTCTTTTCTCGAACAAGGGATTCACAACTTACCTTAACTCGAACTAATATCTTCGCTTCAACTTTCCAGACGGTGCGGAAAACTATAAGGAAAGCCAACTCGTATCTCAGCGAAACCCTTCTACTGGGCTGATAAAGTCTATCGCAATTCAGCCCGTGTTGCAAACGGCTGTTCACGAACTTTTCCATCTCTTCTGTCGGCGCAGAATTATTTTTTTCCCCATCTGGTTCCCTATCACACTGGTTTTATATTGCCACTAGAATGAACTTGTCCTCAGAACGCGGACTATCAGAGCACACCTGGTGCATGTGCATCTAGGTATACATCGAGGAGGTATTGAGGAAGCTCTCTACTCTAAGGTTTGTTCGCAGTGACGGCTACCTGACCGTCAGAAAGGCGTTGGACAGTTCGCAGTGGTTCTCGGACTCTGCTGACTGTACAGTATCCATGACCGGCAGTTCGCAGTGTTTTCCTGACTATCAGAAGCCAGTTTTCTGATCGTCATTCCAGCACACAGAAAGTACCTAGGGTTCTCGATTCCCAATCATTATGCGAACTCAAACCCTTCTCAAACGCTTGTACCAAGATTTCCCTGATCCCCTCACAGAAACGAGAGATTTAACCAAATAGAGCGGAGAACGTTGAGCTGGTCACCACCGAGGGTTTTCCCCAACCGCCAACTGCGTCAACGATCGTAACGGCCGATTGTGGACAGGGGACGGGTGGAAAAGTCCCTATAAAACCAGGCCCTTCTGGCCCAGCTCTTCATTCGACGATCCGACCCCCGACTTACGACTTCTCTCCCGACCCTTTCTCTCTCGCCTTTCCTTGCACCTGCTGTGGTGAAAACCCCGGGGTATTAGCTCCAACATCCCAGGCATCTGGTGTGATGAAAACCAAGGGACACCTTCCTCTCCACTAGTACCTGCTGTGGTGAAAACCGCCGGGAGCTAATCTTCCCTACGACTAACGCCTGCTGTGGTGAAAACCGCGGGGCGTTAGTGAAAACACTCCGACTCTTAACCCTTAACAGCAATTGATTCTTAACCCTTAACCCTTCAATTGATTCTTAACCCTTAATAGCAATCTGATTCTTAACCTTAAGAGCAATTGATTCTTAACCCTTAACCCTTCAATTGATTCGCAATTTGATTCTTAACCCTTAACAGCAATTGATTCTTAACCCTTAACCCTTCAATTGATTCTTAACCCTTAATAACAATTGAGCAACTTGATTCTTATTTTTAAATAACAATTGATTCTTGTAGCAACAATTCATTCTTATTTTTAAACCAACAATTGATTCTTATTCTTAAATCAACAATTGATCTTATTCTTAAATCAACAATCTTCTTATTCTTAAATCAACAATCTTCTTATTCTTGAATCAACAATTGATTCTTATTTTTAAATAAGATCTTATTTTTAAATAACAACAGAGTCTTGTAGCAACAATCACAATTGAGCAATATGATTCTTATTTTTAAATAATACCTTGTTCTTACTACAATACAGTTTATTGATCCACAATACCAATTTCTTGTTTTCAGACAATTTAAAAAATAAAAGTAGTCTTTTATAATGGTTTTGGTTTTTACATATTCTATATACATATATATACATTTTTACTTGCATATTATTCAATAAATGCTTACATTATATTCCATGTCACGGCAAAACTGGGCTGGGGTTATACCTTTAATTCACACTCATGTTGATGATTTTTTTTAAAGTTTAGTTTATTTTCGTTGTTAAGATGTTGGTGTTGCCTAGGTGGTTGAAAGGTTGAAATCAAGATGATTCTTTCCGAATTTTGGAACTGGTTGACAAAATGGGACGCGACAAGGACGGTCTACGCTTTGCTGATTACAGACACGATCCTGGCGGAGATGCAAGTCCTCTGGTTCTTCGCTACCCTCCTCTGGGAGATGAGAGATGCTTACATGCTCCAAAACATCGAAACAATTCGCAGCTCCGACGAAGAGGGTTTCACGCAGTTTCCGTCCTATAACACAATCAGGGTTTACTTCATAGTGATCGGAGCGCTTTTAACGCGCTTTTTCACCAACTGGGTCCTTTTCGACGGATTGGCCACTGGTTTGACATCTCATATACAAGCTGGTAAGAACGTAAAGACTATCGTTAAGCTGGGTATACATTCCCGCTCAATCAGTAGGTCTGTATACCTGTTTAAGCTGCAGAATCACCGTTGTTGATGGGCCACAACAATAATTACTGGTATCAAGATGAAATTACAATAATTATTATAGGCAGTTCGTTCTATGAGCGGAGACTTTGAAAATCGCGAGAGGAGGGAGGTGGGACACAAATTCATAAATCATCCTTTAGAATTTTTTGTATACCACCTGATGGAATATTAACAAAAAAAACCACAGTCCTGCAGCATGGCTATAAGAGCGAATTTTCGAAGAAATAACTGATTTTATGTAAAACTGTTTTATCTCAAGAAATAACCACGTTCCTTCATCTTCAAAGTGCTCCAGTTTGAGAACGGAATGAGATATCGCAATTCTGATTTCACCATCGTATTCAGCGTACAAAAACCTTTAAAATGAGGTGTCACTTGTCAGACTGTTTCATGTTGGGAATTTATGGGTAATTTTTCCCCCCTAAAACTCCCCAAAACTCCCCCTTAGAGTGACCCGATTCTGCCCATCTACGAACTTAGCCTGTCGATTGCCAAGACAGATTTTTCGTGCAAATTTGAACTTTTTATCTCAATTCTGTCGAGAGTTATCGTCTGGAATGACACATACATATATAAATATATAAATATATATATATATATATATATATATATATATATATATATATATATATATATATATATATATATATAATTTTTGGTGTCTTTCGGCAGTGAATTCAGGATGGTCTGAAACGGATTTTGGTATAAAAATCTTTCGGAAATTCGAGTTTTAAAAATTTTGGACCGAGAACAATAGCTTCCTTTTCTTCGAAAATTCGCTAAAATCATGTTTTTAATGCAATGTAGGTAGAACATGTAGGTACCATTGTAAGTAATTACCTATAATAGTAGTACCTAGGTATTTCCATTTTGGTTGATAAGTATCTATAATACTTATTCATTTACTTATTCATATTCCAAACCTAAGGTTGGAATATGATTAAGCCCCATACTCAACTTTGCTAATTATGATTCAGGTACCTATACATAACCCCCCCCCCCTCCAACCAGGAAAAGAATGTGTGCAAAATTTCAGCTTGATCGGTAACGTCTGTGAGGCTGTAGCCCTGTCAAAGAACAACCAGAACTACAAGAAGAAGAAGTAGAAAAACTGAAAAATTGAGATTTTCTTAACTCCGGCACCGATGGTTCCGAGGGTTGAAATGTGGCACACGTCCTCAGGGGCCCCTAGGAGTCCGAGGTACGAAAAATCAACACCGCAGACACCCAGGGGGCCGAGTTTCCCTTAACCTTACCCTACTTGTTGCCCGGTAAATAGTGACTTGGTCGCTGTATGTAGGTATGGAGGTTTTCGGTTTTCTTGGCGGTTTTCTCGTACCGCACTACTGATGTGCCAGCATTAATTTGATAGGTTGGTCTTAGGAGGGTCGGAAACTACTCTCAAGGTACGTGGTACGGTTTTACGTCTGTGTTATTGGATAACGTAGAAGTTGTGTCGTTTTCCATATAGGTTGGATGATCGTAACTACGAAAAGTTCACAAATGAAAGTGTGATGAATGTGTTTGAGCGTACATCCACCACGAGCGGCGAGAGGGAGGATGTTTCCGGTTTGGTTATGGGCGGACCACCACCATGCCCGGGATCTTTTTGGATGTGTCCGTTTTGGTTATGGGCGTACCACCACCATGCGCGGAATCTTTTCGGGAGCGTTGCCTGGTTTGGTTATGGGCGGACCACCACCATACCCAGGATCTTTTTGGAAGCTTGCTCGGTTTGGTTATGGGCGGACCACCATCATGCCCGAGATCTTTTAGGGTGAATTTGCTTGGTTTGGTTATGAGCGAATCACCACCATGCCCAAGATCTTTTAGGTAAGGAGAGAGGAGGAGAGAGACGAGGTAAGGAGGAGAGAGAGTAGTCAGCGACTAGAGGAGAGCGTAGAATGGTTAGAAAGGCGAAGGAGGCGAGTATTTATAGGCCTGGAAGCCGTCTCCCTCCATCCTCCAGGTAGTGGAGGATGGTGGGGATCCCCAGGTTGTCCCTCAGCTCTCCTGCGTCTTTCGTCCCCACTTCTGAGTTTATTTGCGACATCTTAAGTTTACAGGGAGTGGTTCTGGGAGGATATAACCAAACCGGGCACATCCTCCCTTCTGCGGCTCGTGGTGGATGTACGCTCAAACACATTCATCACAGAATGTTTGCTGAAGAAAGCCCACCCGTATCGTATGGACGTAATGAGTGTGCTCTTATTATCAGTAGGTCAAACTGTTTTTTTAATCGCAGGTGTTATGGGCACTGGCATCACCACGCTGTACATAACAACCGGCGGATTCATCTTTTGGATCAACCAGTACCTCTACTTCAGACTCAAATGGTGGTCCTTCGTACTGATGCTCTTGGGATTCACCGTCTACGCTACCGTAAGCATCTGCGTCCTGGCGTTCGTTTGGCGCGAACAGGCGAGCGGGAGGATTCAAATGCAGTCTTACCACGTCAGCGCTTCCATCATCCTGGTTTTCGGCGTGTTCGTCATATTCGTCCACTTCCAGATCCTGTCCTTGGTCCTCACCCTCATCATCAAGTTTGATGGGGGCCGTGAAGAAAAAACGTTTGCTCTCATGAACGAGGGCCCACACTGCTATCATGGCGATCAAGAGTTGTAAATTGTGTCTTGAAAGGTTTTCGCAACTAACTCCTCTATTACAGTGCACATTTATACATGCATTACGTACCCTAATTTTTCATTAATTTTCTTATCGCAAAGCATTCGATCGGCCAAATTCCACAGTTGTGACATTATTGTATGTAGGCAAAAGCTACAACATTCTCTTACATGAGACTGGATTCAGTGTGAATACATTCAAGGTCCACCCCAATAAATCCATTGAAAGGCAGGCGATAAATCTGTTGAAAGTGCAGTCCCCAACAATCTGAATCCAAAATGAAAATTTGATGAACATGGTGAAACAAATGAAATGCAACTTCCCTTTTTCCAGAAAAAGGAGATCAAATCAAAAATGAAAATCATTTTTTGAAATACTCAAAAGTAACCACCGTTAAGAGGGTAACTGATACTTCCAAGTTTGAGGAAACTGACAAAAGTTCACAAAATTTTGTAATTATTATTAAATTTATTTCGAATTCGAATTCACAATCTTATTAATTTGAAGAGTGTAAACTGGACAATATTATGGTAACCCAAAAGAAGACCTTATCTTTCTCTCCTTACATCACAAGCAAAACCCCAACAATTATGATTTCAGCTAAAATTGAGCCATTTCAACAAATTCGCAGGTTTCACAAACGGAAACCTCAGGGCAGTTGTACATACTGACAAATTTGCAACCACTCTTCCGATCAAATCGGCATCAGGTTCGGATTTCTCGCTTTATCAACCGGTAGATGTTTAGGTTTTGTTATGACTTGAATATTGCGAATACACCAACAACCTTCCATGGCGGTCTGGTGAAAGGCGGACTTACCTACTCAAAGGTAACCAGGTAACCAGGTTTTGAAAATAAAAATCAGGCGGAAGAGAAAGGCGCAGGGGAAGGCCTCGGTGAGTGAGCGGCAGTGGAATGTTAAAGAGGGCTACTATTTGATAAACTGGGTTTTCATAGCAGCACCAAGTTAGACTGGATTTTTCCAATTAGGTACAAACCAGTGATCAGTTCAGAATACTTTCAAAATTTCAATGGTAATCAATTTATAAACTTTAAATATGTAAGTAAGTATTATAACCCATCTTCCTGAATCCGGCTTTTCTTCTTCTTTTTTTCCGGCTGCGATGGAGCCAGGGAGCGATTACGACGCCGCTATTTGCGAATAACAGCTAATTTTGGGTGTTACGTCCTGAAGTATAGACGGCAAACATAACAATAAAAATATGAGTTCCGTACACTGGTACAACAAAACTAGACCAGCTTAATTTGCATCTTCACTTGACAATTTTGAAATCATAATTTTACATTTGCGATGAATTTTCAAAATGTGTCGTCAGAGAATCACGAATGATTCAAATGTTTTCATACAAATTAAGTTGGTAGCTGTAACTGTTACATCGATGGGTACTTGTAGTCAGGTGCTGGTCTATACAGGGTGGTTCTTAATGAACGTACCACCCTTTCAATTTCGTTGGTTGTGGAGAAATCAAAAAACTTGTCGAAGTAACCTCCCCTTATTTTTTTGCAAAGAATTCAAAAATTGCGTTTTGAAGCGTCGCGCATGCGCGCTGCGCGCACCAACTTTGTTTTTTCAAATGGAACCCCCCAATTTTTATTGCACATTCGCCCTTTCGCAAGCCCGCCTTAGCCGGTCCAAAGCCCGGGTTGCGAAAGGGCGAGGGAAAATAAATCTACTGCCAAAGTTGATACTTCGGAAAAACTGTAATATTTCACCAAAAAACGTAGATTAAGGGCATAAAATCGAAAAAACTGAGCTAAATCTAAAAACTGACAGCACCACGTGAATCAGCGCTGAAAAACAATGTAAAGTCATGTGCCACACTTGGGGTTTACCATAATCCATGTTTTGCGCAATTTTGATGACTTCAGCAACTTTGAACGCTCCTGGCACCCGTTTCGCGCAGTGGAAAAAAAAAGTTGTCGAAGTAAAATGTTCATGAAATTTGATGTACAATGCGAATCTGCAATAAAAATTGGGGGGTTCCATTTGAAAAAACAAAGTTGGTGCGCGCAGCGCGCATTTGCGCGCATGCGCGACGCTTCAAACTGCAATTTTTGAATTCTTTGCAAAAAAATAAGGGGAGGTTACTTCGACAAGTTTTTTGATTTCTCCACAACCAACGAAATTGAAAGGGTGGTACGTTCATTAAGGACCACCCTGTAGATGTGTTTCACCTGGTTGGGTTAACATTTAATTCTTCATCTGCAATAATTGAGTCTCATATCCCCAAAACTTCCTATTGCTGACAAAAGTCAGAAACTGGTTGGGATGATGTCCATCAACGATCCAGCACAGTGATGAGCCGCGTCAGAATCAAGTCAATCATGGACTGCCTGTAGATTCATGTGGATGCTGATGATCAGCCTGATAGTCATTCTAAACAGTCATAATTCAGACCAGCAACAGTCATGATCCCAGTGTTTGGGCTGAAAGTGTCTGTCTGCAGTAACAATAGTACTAGTATTGTACTAGTAGTAGTGGTGTTTACTATGAATTTATACTCCAATTGGGTGAAGTTCCGCAGACGCCCCAATTTTCGATTAGCGATTTCTCAGCAATTTTTTTCAACCTTTTAATGTTTGGAACGTGTTTTGGAAAACGCAAAAACCCAAATACACACATTTGGAGTGTAGCACCTCCTATCACGTTTTCATTTACATTTTTTCCCCATCCTGGAAAAGTGTCTGCGGAACCATTTCCATGGGGGATAGTTCCGCAGACGCCCCCAGCAAAAATGAACGAGGAACAACTGAATCGATGATTTTTGTGACAACCTATACGCCACTTTTTGGCAATGTAGCTTTTTCACGGATTTCGATTGCGCATGCCAAGACTCAGCTTTTGAGATATGAAACAACCGCCTTAACGTGTTAGGAGCAGAAAGAATAGAATATACCTCACTGGTTAGGAGTGGGTTACAATGAGCCTTGAAAATCCTGATGAGGTTTGAAACAACCTTCGTGCTGGATATTGGTTGTTTCCACACTATCATATATGAGAAATGCCAAACCTTGTACTTTGAACCATTATTTACTCTTCTGACATTCGCTTTTAGTTTGCTATCCCTTGTTATTCAGTAGCGTTTCAAAGTCGCTTGGGTGGAGTACTGGTGTTCGTTTAAAGTAGTTCTCTTCCTAATTTAGTATCATAAAGTGTTTTTTTCAAATTTTTTAATTTACATAAAAGGAGTGTCAAAGCTCCATAAATTTTCACTGAGTTGGTAAAAAAACAAAGATTTAAAAAAGTTTTAGTGTAAGAAGACATTTCATAATAATTTTTTCTGTAAAAGGATTTCTGTAATGGTGTATTAAACTGTTTCTTTACTCTGCAAGAATTTATATTGACAGTTTTGATTCAATAAAGTCTCCCTTAACAGTGCAATGTTTCTATTTCTTCATTTTCTTTTCAGTAACTCAATTGTTGCTACTAAAAAATCGTTGATTTTTGAAACAACCGAAATACAAAAATTTTAAAAATTCAAAACTCATAAAAAAATTGCGCAAATGAGTGAGTCCAGTTTTGTGCTTATTAAGTAGGGCAGTTCCAAGTAAAATTTGATCGACAGTTCCAAGAGGGAGTCCAAAAATACCTGTCGTTTTTTGCCTGGAATGACAATAGTCAAAACCTACAGAAAATTTTTCCTTGGGGGAAAAACAATAGATCATGGATATGTCCATTGTTAAACACTTTGACCCGTGGAGAAAATTTTCCAATTACCAACGGAGAAAATCAGAGGTCTATTCATCGTCTAGTACCTACTGCTTACAAGTACCTACCATATAGTGCCTTCTTTTAGCATTGTTAGTTCATTATGGTTACTTATTGATATTAGTTTATAACTTAGGGTAATAAATCAGCTTTCCTTGACCCAACAATGGCTTAGGAATCATGAGATGTTATGATAAAATTAGAGCATTCCAAAAAGTGGCGAACGATTTTCCTACTATGAAAACTATGGGAGTTACTCTTCCCTAGTAACGCCTTGGTTGTACGTGAAAATCAATAGAAAATGTGCCGGTCGGGAAAAAAAAGTGTCGCGAAAAATTCCTTGACCCCCAGCCAAAAGACATAATAATATTATGTCAAAATGTAAAACTTCCAAAACGTTTAGAACAACAGACAAAACATGTTTTTTTTGCTCTCCTGTAAAATTTGGTAAATGGTTTATAGGTTGTTTAAAAAATCATCGATTAAACTGTACGCAATGGCACTTGCGTCGGATTATATGGGGGGGAAAAATTCAAGAATGAATTCCGATGAAAGCAGGTACTATGAACATTACTTACTTCAAAGACGTGGCGGATAATAAACTTCCTTATCACCTGCAAAAGTTCTTCAAACGAATCGCTGTTCTCATGATGTACGTGTCGCCTCCACAGAAATTCACAAAAATGGAAGTACAGTTGATCCCTGTTCACACCGCCTGCGTTAATGCACCGTTTTCCTGCCTTGGGAGATAGTTCCGCAAGCTCTCCCATGTTTTTCTCCCGTAAATTACTTTACGGAAACATTGTTATCGGTTATCATATTAGCTTATCTACTGGGGTGTAAACATAAGAGTTTAAAGTTTCACAATCAAGTATTATTACAGCGAAAGGTTGAAAAATCGCGGAGAAATCTGGAAACGAAAATGGGGGGTCTCTGCGGAATTTCACCCCTCCAGTTACTAATGTGTCAACAGGTGGTTGACAAAAATGGATTGTAACCTGGCAACATTCAAAATAACCATCGCCGGGCTCACTCAAAAACAGTTTTATTTCGAATTCTTGTACCGATTGTTGACGATACGTAGTTCTGGGATTACCTTACATTTTATCAACCCGGTTTTATCGCTGTTGACAAAAAGCTATCAAAATGTCAGTTCCCGACGTGACGGTGGGGAAAAGGAAGAGGTCGGTGCCCTCGATACTGAGCAAGCTCAGCGACGCGATGTCAACGAGAAGCAGAGCGACTACGGAGCTCGTTGGGTCGCACAGAGGGGGATTGTACCCCGAATACCATCCGGAAGAGATGAAATTGCGATGGCGCGACTGGCTGCTGGCTTTTGCCGAACTGTGCATGTCTTTCTCGTGGGGGACTTTCATAGCACGGTTGGTAACATTTGGTGCAGAAGTAATCGAGTCCGACGACTTTGCTCGGTCATGGTGCAGTCAAGGTAGCGGTAGGGCCTTTGCAGTAAGGACTTTTCTGGACCCTGAGCCTTACAACATGATACCCCTCCTAGACAAACCCCAAGAAGTATAGGCACATTTGGATGTCTGTCTCCTCATTATGAACATTATTATCAGCTGCAGACAGAATCCAAATCCATCCGCTTAAAACCCCAAAGACCATAAGCACATTCAGCTCACTAGGGAAAGTTTAAGATGTTCCGCGTATCAATCTCAATTGCTCACCAGCGTACTGACAGACGAAATCCAAAATTTTGAATTTCGTAAATATCCGAATGGACGGACAAGGGACGTTATGCGGAGCGAGGTTCCATTCCCTGCTGAGCTCCAGGGCTCTTTTAGGACTTGTATGCCTGGAGGAGACAGTTGTCTTAGCATTACAAAGATTATTCCGGACGAATTATTGTGTAATGGTCTTGTATCTCAGCTATAATTGTTCAAGTTGTGTTAGGTAGTACGTTATATATACCCTTACCAAATTGGGTACTTCTTCATTATCTGGTATACACCAAAAAAAATTCTCAAATTTTGATTAAATTATTTAATAACGTTTCTCAACAACAATTACCATTATCTCAAATACATCGATTGTTCAGTCAGACAAGACGGTGGGTGTACAAGAAGTTTAGTTCCCATTCCGCCGCTCGCATTGTCAAGCGATCTGGATGCTCGCTGGCGCTCGCATCTCAAAACAGATAAACAATCCCAGAAACTATCCCGTGAATGAGCAGGTTGTTTGGGACTTCTGAATAGATGGTACAAGTATGCAATAGTTGTTTTGTTGTTGAGAAACGTTATTAAATAATTTAATCAAAATTTGAGAATTTTTTTTGGTGTATACCAGATAATGAAGAAGTACCCCAAATTGTTGCTTTCAATTCTTCAGTGCCCAATCCGAGCGGACATTGAAAATGCAAAACATGACACCGCGAGACGAGACGATACAAAGGCTTCTTTGCAACGGGTTTGCGGCTATCGGAAATCTGTTTATGGGTCATCTGGCCGACAGCTACACCAGAAACTACGGGATTGTCATAATTAATACCGCGGGGCATTTCACGCTAGCTGGCCTCTTTTTCATGGCGGAGGTCGTTAGAGTGTCCGCAAGTGAGGACCAGTATGGGCTTTTACTCTCTGAAGTTAGTTCTAGAGGTTTGAACCTTTTGATTATAATTTTTCTGCGCGCACGCGCGCGCACACACACAGTATGGTCTTGGACCCCCCCCCCCCCCCCCCCCTCACCCCCACAGAAAACGTTTGTATCAATATTTAGTGTAGGTATGCAGTATAATGTAGGTAGGTATCAGATGGGTGTCTGAGGAATATTTAGTAGGTGTCACACACAGACACATGGAAGAGAGAAAGTTTAAAAAAATGGTAGAACGGCTAAAAAATATTGTTTGTTGCTAACTAAATAAGTAGTAATCGAATAAAATATACCCACGTAGGAAAACAAACCAATCCAACACCTATACATCAATCCTCCTTGATTTTTAATTTCTTTCATGTTACTCATTTTGTATAGTTACCTACCTACCTTATCATTTTCTTTCATGTATTGTTGGGGTGGATATAATAAATTATGAAATATTCTTTATGCCAATTAAACTATTTGAATACTTACCCGTAACTGAGCACTTATAATTATTGTCAATCTATCGGGTAACCACACCCGTACTAAAATTATAACCTGCACTAGTTTTACAGTGATGTAGCTTGAAGTCTAATGAGATGCTAACTGGATTTAAAAGATAGCTAGCTTGTACAATTCATTAATAAAAGAGATTGATTATGTTAGAAAGCGATAATTAGGCGCGTAAGGACAATTAGGTTAGGTAAGTAATTAAATACATTAATGAACACTGGAAATTATGAACGTGACTAGCTCAATTTTTCAGATTTTCTTCTGGATGTACATTCCAATCAGGGCTACTGACTTTGCCAGGTGAGATAATACTATGAGATAATAATATATCATTAACTTGATTTTGAAAGAAAGCTGCAATAGATTTGAGACACTTCGAATACTTTCCTATTCCTGTTTCTCGTATTTTACTTTTTTCTTTTTTTTTTACTGGACAAATTGTCATCAATCTTTGTTGTAGGTAGTGGTTTTCCACGACTTGCCTCAACAATTCATGGTTTTCTATTTTCTTTTCTGCAGAGTCGTTTATGGGATGGAGCAGTTACAGGGAAACAACGCTGACCTGGTTTTCTATTTTGTTTTCATATTTCAACTAGCCAGCATATCAGGGGCATCTTTGTTTCTCGTCGTCGACAGCACTGGCGTCTCATTCCACGTCGTCACTTTTGTCGCGTTCACTGCCAACGCCGTCGTCCTCTTCCTGTACAGTTACGTGCTCCTGCCACAAGGCTCCGACGAACTCCTGTTTTCTAGAAGGATCGGCGAAAAGATCTGGGGCTCTATCGTCACCGCCCTCACCAACAAGAAGCGTTTCGATCCAATTATTAGGAAGACCAGTTGGATGGACTTTGCAGAAATCAAATACGACAAACAGCACATCCAGAAAACCAAGAAGTTGATAAAGTTGTTTCTGATGATCCTGCCAACAGTTGGTTTTCTGATTTTCACTGAGAGTAGCGACGACTTCCTTGAAGCTTTCTGGTTAGGGCTGAAGGCCGGCAAAGAAAACACTTACAAGATCGGGATAGTCAATTCGGCCGGTATTCTATCCATGTTGGTCTTTGAGCTACTCATTGTGCCTTGTTTACTTTACAGACATCACAAAATCTCCTTTAACCAAAGATTCCTTATCGGGTACGTTGCGTTGATATTCGCTCTGATCTTCGCTGCAACTACTATCAAAATAACCGAAAAAATCTTTATAGGGCCGGATACGGCGATATTGCGGTTATACAACGCCAGAAAGAATACCCTGCACGTTCATTCGCACGACGTCTCATTCTCATCCCTCAACTACACAGTGGATTCAGGGGCATCGAAAATGATCAGCTACAAAACAAGTACTGCTCGTACACTGAAACTGTCCATTAGCTCTTATCTAGACAGCGGCTATATTTTGAATATTCTTCTGAAACCGTACGCAGTAACTGGATACGTACTTACGGACCCCGATGGGGTCTACAGGATTAAGGGAAATATACCGATTTTGGAGGCACCTCCGGGCAACAACAGTAAAAAAATGCCTAAGTTTACTGTTGTAAATTTCATCCCATTTCAAGACGTCGTGCTGGATGTTGAAAATTTGGACACTGGAGAGACATTTCAATATGGAGTTCCTTCAGGATCCATGACTGTGTTTCAGGTAAGGATACGATTGGGGTGTTTATTGAAGATGATGACGATGAGTTCATTTAATTGAAGAAATAATAATAATCATTCAATGTGTTTCAGATGGTGGAAGGTAATTATTGTTTTCAAATCAGAGACACGCTCGCCAAAGACACACAGGAAGTTCTAATAGGAGGGGTATATGGGATTTATATATACCTGGGTATTGAAGATTACAGAGTAAAAGTAGACAAAATCTTACCAGAAAATACGACACCAGCTCTCGTTGGCCTGGGAGTTTCCATACCAATCGGCATCGCCAAAGGAGTGGGGATGGTCGCCTTGGTGGCTTTCGTCTTCATCAATTCACCGGACGGTTTGAAAGGGATCTCACTTGGATATTTGTTCTTCCTTCGACACGTATCATCCTGGGCGCTCTTGTTCGGTTTCTACACGTGGCATCAGTATATTGATGCCACCGCGCTGGTGGCTTACAGTGTAATAGCCATTTGTTTATTTTTTGCAAGCTATGTTCTTACGCTCAAGTACAGAGATCTGTATAAATCATAACTCTCGTTGATTTAATAGGATATGATTGATGTGAGTTGCGAGGGATGTCATCCCAATATTGACATCTGAGCTGGCATCGTACTTACCCAGAAGTTGCAGTCAAGGGTGCCCACGCAGTCTGCGCCACTGAAATTGGGTGTTGGGTTCTCAAAAAGTGGAGAGGTCAGAAAGTAAAACAATTGCATATAGCCCAGTCAAACTGGGCTTTTGGTGCCGATAAATTCAGGCAAAGCTGGAAATTATTTTAATTAACTTCTGGCATCCTAAATAAGAGAAATGCATGTTTTGCGACAGTTTCCAAATCAAGCCGGTTTGGAGCCAAAACTCACGAAATTTAGGGACTTCCTTCGGTTTTTGGGAAAAAAAACTTGAAAAATGCATTGCACTGAAGACACTAATATACAAAAACTAAAGTGCATTAAATTCTGCGTCTATTGACTTCTACAAATACTAATTCGGTTAAGCGGTTTGATCAGAATCTGCAGTCAAAAATGGGCTAACTTTTCAATTTTGACTGAAGTGTGTTAAGCTCAGTTTACACACGCCTCTAACTAAAAACGGTTATACATAATGGAAAACGTCATATTACTGAAGTTGTCGAGCATCAAATTATGAGTTCAGAGCACACCTACTTTTATTAAAATATTAAATAGGTAATAACAATTAACTTAAAAAATAGGTGATCAGAACGCAGAATTTGATGCTCTACAACTTCAGTTGACATTTTCATTTTGAGTAACTGTCTATTTTGGTAACTTCGGTAAAAATGG
Source organism: Leptopterna dolabrata (assembly GCA_954871275.1). NCBI lineage: Eukaryota > Metazoa > Arthropoda > Insecta > Hemiptera > Miridae > Leptopterna > Leptopterna dolabrata. Next base: position 8,420,196 of record OX940984.1, on the reverse strand, counting down.
AAGTTCTCCTATTTTTTACTGCCGATTCTGACAAAAGCGCTGAACCAAATTTAATGTTTTTCACGCGACGCAGAATTTAATGCACTTAAATTAATACTGGTGTGAGTACACTTTTCTGTACGATGCACTCTCCAGATGTTAGAAGCGAACAACTGAAAAAAGTGCAAACATTTAGCGGTTTTTTGGCTCCCGAAAGTTTAGCTCACCTCGGAAACCGCCGCAAACTCATATTAGGTAGGTACTCTTATTTGGGACGCCCGAAGTGAAATATGATCATTTCCAGCGTTTTGCGAAGTAATGGAAACCGAAAGTCTAATTCGACTGGGCTATGAGATGTTTGAATCAAATTTTACGGTTCTCCAAAATTGTAGGTTCAGAAGACTTCAATGAGGTTCCCTACAAGAAACATGAAATTGAATCTAAACAGGATATTTACAGGATACTCCAACATGGACTAGTAAATCTCTGCTGTTGTCGAAGATCCGTTCGTATCTGGCTGAAAGAGGATTAGGTTGTTGCGGATCATTTTCCAGAACGATTGGAGATTATTATTGATAGGTAGATACCTACATAATTGTCTACTGAGGCTAGTTCAGGTTAACGCACCACCTCATTAGGCCCACCTACATAATTACTAAGCCTGTAGGAATCAGTTCTTGATGAACTGATTTCATTATAGAAAATCATCAATATTCATTTCCTACGAGGTTTTTTCTGAAACCTATCAATAGATATGGAAACATTACTCCTAATAATGGTAGCTTCTTGAGAGCACGATTTGATACATCTAGTATCAGAATAGTATACGGTTCACCTACGCCTACGGTATAGTATGGTTCATCCATCAACGGAGACCTACATTCTGATACATACGAATTTGCCTTCTTCAAAAACCTGAGCGCCCATTACTATCAACAATAAAGCACAGTTTCATAATTATTTTCTTCGTCCCGAAAATATCAATAATCGAAGAACCAATCAACACCATCTTCTCTGTATGCTTGATTACAAATTCTAATTCGATCAATGATACCTGCCGGATACGGAACATTTCATGCGCATTTACTCAACTTTCCCAATGCAAGGTCAATGAACTTATCAGTGTCTCAAAATACCACCAGTAACTTCCATCAATCAGCCGCACAAAGGAATTGCCTAAGTAATTAGGAAGATTTAAAAAAAAGCTTTCCCCTACCCTTAATATTCAGAGCGCACCTTACCAACAATAATTACGTAGGTACTTATAATGTCCGCAAATGATGATCATACATCCAAACTCAACCATTGATGTTCCAAACCCAATTGAGTTTTAAATCACTCAACCCAACGAAAAATTCATCAATTAATTTCATCGGCATTCAATGAATTTTTTTTGTCACCAAGATTAATTAGAACTTCATCAACCCGATCCAAATTTTGTACCAATATTCCATTAGGGAAAGGGATTGTTGATAGAAAACGAATAACGGTTTGTGGCTTTTTTGAAATTTTCTTCTCTTTTTAGCTGTCTATATTTTTCTCCAAATTTCTCATTTTTCCTTCATCATAAAGGATTAATTTCCGTCAAAAATAAGTTTTACAAAATGAAAAAACTAAAAAAATTAAAAAAGGAAAAACGTCACTATAATACACAAAAATGAATATAATTAATACATTCGAGGAACTAGTTACAGAAAATATAAAGTCAACTAATTTTACAGCTTCAAAACAACAAAACAAATTCGTCCCCATTCGTTTCTTGTACAAAAAAAAAAATCCTAAACAACAGAAAAATTCTCACTTCTCAACTATAAAATAAAAAGTCCATATACAAACTACTAACCTCTGTAATCAAAAATAAAAATTAAGTACACCACGTCACTTACACAGAATACAATAAATTGTAATAACATCACTAGGTAAAAAAAATAAAAAATAAATTTAAATAAAAAATCAAACAATTGAATGGACCCTTACATAGGGGAATGTATTACTTGTGTATAATGCAAAATTTTTGTTTAAAAATACGTTTTAAACTTTTTTCTCAATATTACTAGATTAAAAAAATACAAAATAGCACCAGTAAAAGGCACGAGGCTGAACGAAACAAGACCCTCCTTTAATAACTAACAACTTGGTTAACTATGTACAATTATTTACAATGGTAACATATGGCAACTTAAATAGAAAAAGTTAATTTTTCTGTACAGACTTTGGTATTTTAGCAAATCTTTTTTTCTCAATATAAAAAAGAAAATGTTTCAAGAAAAAAATTGTTTTTTGTTTTGTTTAATCAATGAAAACAAAATGAGGCATCACTTCCGAAGGGGGGGGCTCAGGTGGCTCATTTTATCATATTCAACTCCTGTTCCTGTAATACGTCAAAAAAAGAAGCCAGTTAGCGTAAAAGAAAAAACCTTCAAAACCAAAAACAGTATAAATTCAACGTAATTTTTGGATGTACAAGAGGCGACGTTATTTATATTGAGAAAAATGAAACAGTTAGGAAATCAGAATCTGAAGTTGTGGCAAGGCGTTTCGTTCGTTCGTCCTTTTTCGTGATTGCGTTACAAAATTTCGTCGTTCGTAAAAGCGAACGAAAAAATAATCATAAGCCATCAAACAAAAATTGAAAAGTTCCACAACTGCAGCAGAAATCTTATTAATAAAAAAATGAAAGCTGAAAGTTTCTCTCGCTAATATCTACAAATATTAGTTAATATGAAAAAAGAGTAATCCAATAAGAACGAGGATTTATAGAAGCGGTACATTTGTTTTCCTAAGACGAATAAAGTTTTGGTTTCATGGAATACGATCATCTGGCTGAAAAGATCTTCCTCGTAGGTTTCACTTTTTCCTGTAGAAATTTTCGAAGCCACAAAAAAAGACCGAAATGATTTGTGAGACGAGGGAGGTGGTTTTCAACCAGATTTTGACTTGAACAGGTAGTGAAAGGAGGAATTTTCTCCCCCCTGAACGTGAGGTTTTCTCGCAGTTTTGCAAACGAGCTGAACAAATAATTGCTCGTTTGAAAATAACGAGAAAACTGGAAGATGAAGACCTTATTTTCTCGTTTTTTTCTTCTTCTTTTTTTCTTTTTGTAACTATGGGATAGCAATTTACCGAATAGCAGCTAAGGTTTTCCGCAGTCTGCTCAGAGTCGACCGGAGTTCTTCTTGGTGGGATCTAAGCTTGGTGACGTGCTGCGAGAGGGTCCTTTCTTTCTGTCTCAGCTCGTGGAGATGGGAGGTAGCGTCTTTGAGGATGGCGACTTTGGGCGCCCGTTGGGCGTCGGCGAGCGACGGCAAAAGCCCTTTGAGGTCGTCGAAAGCGTTCCTAAGGTCTACTCTTCGCATCCTTTCCATATTGTTGTGGATAGACCGCCGCTCCGAGTCGGGTTCAGAGTCTGAGAATCGGCTTTTCTTAGGTGTTTTCCTCCAGTTTCGCCTCGGCGTCGCCTGCGGCGTGTAGAAGGTCGGTTTAACGTCCAGGTCGTCGTCCTCGTCGCTGCTCGACCTTTTCCTTTTGGTCTTTTTCGTTTGTTTCAATCTTCTCGAGACGGCTCTTTTGGCGCTGAGGAGCGAATTGGTGGTGATGGCCGTTGCTACTTTTTTCTGGAGTTGAGTGCGGATCTCGCGCGTTGGGTTGGTCGGGAGGCTGTCTCGCGTCAGCGACACGACGTCGATTTCTTCCTCTTCGTCGTCCTCTTCTTCCTCTTCCGATGCTGAACTTTGGTTTTGCTCTTCTTCTGAAACAAAGCGAAAAAAGACACCAAACCATAAGCTCAGGGTACTCAAAAGTGCTCACAAATGATTAAAAACACGATTTGAAACCTCCCAAGATCTGTATGTATAAATGAAATAAACCAAAATGACCTCAAGTCCCAATCCATCACTAAGTATGACGGCAAAGTGTACAGCCCTTTATGCTTGTAAACATAGACAACTACAACAGCAACGCCCTAAAATCTGTACGGGTACACCGCATATGTAGAAGCTACCAACTCGAGTCTTACCTATTCCACCACCGGGCATAATGGTAAGATACACCCAGCTTTGTACAAACAGTACTCAAAACTGCCCATAAATATAGAAATACACCTATCTGAAACTCTCCTGTATCTATCGGATAAATCGAATGCAGCCATCAAACCGAGTCCTGTTCCGACAATACTCAAAATCCACAAAGATACTAGAAAGCTGAATACAATCGAATAATCAACCAATACCATTGCAAAACCCCAAGCATACCATACTTGGTGTATAAAACCCCAATATACCAAACCATACTTTCGATAATTTAGAATATGCGCTAATTTTTTTCTGTAAACAAATCGAATTATCAATCAATTCCAAGACTACAAATCCCAAGTTCACCCACTGAATAACGCTCAACTCCATCGAATCTGGTTGTTCTGGAAACGTAAGGAAAACTATGTCAAAATGCGCCAGTATTTCGAAAGTAGGCTGTTGCTCAATGTGTTAAGGTGAGAGTTTATAAAACATGAATTGCCTCAGTTGCAGGCAAACGAATTCCGAAGGGGAAAAAAAGGCAGGTATTTAACAGGAAACGAAAATAACGAGAGGAAGCAAGATGTGATTCTGCTGAGATTTTGGAGAATGGGGGCACCATCAATCTGGCTGCACCTACGATTTGTGTGGACTTGCAGGAGTTGTTCGATAGGAAATTTCGTCAAATTGGGGAAGAAAACAAAAAAAATCGAAACTCTTGGAAAACTCTTGCCTGACAAATGCAAGTTAAAAGAAATGATGTACATAGTAAAGAACAGCGACAGGGCCATGAACTATAGGACTGAAGTGAAATTGTTGAATAAAATGTATTCTATTATTACATAGTAGGACATTACTACTTATATAATTTTGATTTTTTTATTCTCCAAGTTCGATTTACTAACGCATAATTTTTGATGTTGTTTTTCTCCCACACTACTTATTTTGTTGTCCACGGGACAAATAAAAACCTGGTTATCCATACAGGCATATCGGTATTATCCATATAGGTATCCATCTTCATTCAATTGTAGCATCCATACAATATGTTCTTGTTTTGTTCGTCTGTCTGCTCAAACATCAGAATTTCCTCTCACCCCTCGGCCCTCACCTCGTCATTCTTACTCACAGTCCTACAGAGGCTCCATTTCGAATTTCACCGTCGCATGTCAAAACAGGAATGAAATTAACTTCTGTGCTCACTCAGCTGATTAGGAAGGGTCCTCACCTCGTCATTCTTACTCACAGTCCTACAGAGGCTCCATTTCGAATTTCACAGTCGCATGTCAAAACAGGAATGAAATTACCTTCTGCACTCACTCAGCTGATTAGGAAGGGTCCTCACCTCGTCATTCTTACCAGTCCTACAGAGGCTCCATTCCGAATTTCACCATCGCATGTCAAAACAGGAATGAAATTACCTTCTGGACTCACACAGCTGATTAGGGGAGGTCCAGGCCTTGAGGATTTCCTTCACGTGAGTGTTGTAGCCTCGAGGCCTACGAACGGCCTGCGCAGGCCAAAACGGACGAATCGAAAAACAATTCAGACGGCCTCTGAGGCCGGGACTGTGCAGGCCGCTCCCTCACGTGTGTGCCGTTTCCTTCAGTCTGCTTGGATTTTTTGAAGTGTTTGCGCGTTGGTCACGTGTTTTTCTTGTTTCGACTATGTCGGATCGCGAGAATTTGGAACAGTTTCTCACTATATACGAAAATGAGCCTTGTTTATGGAAAGTGCAGAGTAAAGAATACCATGACACATTCACATGGGAAAAGCTCCTTCTTTTTAATAACCACTGTTTACACCACGTACTTTTGAACACTCTTTTCTTCTTTTTCGAAATGTAATTTTTTGCAATTAAGCAGCTCGTTACTGCCAACAACATATCGTCCTCCATTGCTGTCACGAACTGAACTGAAGGAAAAATTCCTCACGTATGTGGGCAAGGACTGTTCAGGCCAAACCTCAAGGCCTAGGCCTTGAGTCCAGTCCTCAAGGCTCGGCCTGTACGTGTGTGGCTAGCTTTACTCACCAGTCCTACAAAGGCTCCATTTCGAATTTCACCCTCGCATGTCAAAACAGGAATGAAATTACCTTCTGGACTCACTCAGCTGATTAGGAAGGGTCCTCACCTCGTCATTCTTACCAGTCCTACAGAGGCTCCATCTCGAATTTCATCCTCGTAGGAATGAAATCAATTACAATCAATCGGGGAATCACAGTGTTATAAAAGGGATGAAAGGGTTCGGGATCTCTTTGGGTACAGCAGGTGACGAAACCGTATTGGCATCTGGGGACGCCGGGCGACGCCCTTGGAGTCCGCATAGCAGTACAGGGTGGAAAATCCTGCTCCGACCTCCCTCTGGGAAACCGAAGTTCATGACCTCGGCCAGGATCGATACGGTGGTTGGAGGGGGGTCTTCCCTCCCGCCATCATCTCCACCGATCACAATGGGCTAACCTTGTCAAGGTTTAACCTTGACCAGCCCTTCGCGGCTCGTACTGCGACATATATCCCCCTCCACCGCCACCACCACAGGAGTTGTTTTCGGGAACCGCTATACAACAGAATCTTGCGGCTTATTACTTCCTCGTACAAGAGCATCCTTGAGCTACCAGAACGCAGAGGGCGCTACAGAGCTTAAGAACGGAGTATGGAGAAAAGCCATAAAAACAGCAGCAACATCACACTGCGCAAATTCACCCTCAAAACTGCAGACGTGTAATACAGCATCAGAACTACCCAAGGCGACTCAAAAATGTCGGTTTAGCCAGGAGAATCGAAAAACACCTAAATCCTGCCTGATAAGTCACCAGGTGATCCTACGCGTTTTATTCGTAATCCGATAAATTAACATGCGCACAACGATATTTCTCAACTGAAAACGATCCACTCATCGGGGATCGACCTTGAGGGGAGGCAGAGATGCGAGGTTAGGTCAGTACTCCCGCGGATGCGTCAAGGACGAGGTCCCGCCTCCCGCCCGACCATCACTGCTGGGGCCTGACCAGGATACGAAGGGTACAGATCGAAAAATAAAGATGAATAAATTAAAGAAATAAAAACGGACTTCATACACTTCGATTTCTACAGCTCTGACAGACACTGCACGATTTGACGACAGAAAATAGCCAAAGACTACGGATGCCCTGGTAATGGTGGTATCAGTACGTGACAGCGTGAAGTGTACTACGAACAAAATCGCACTAAAAAGCAAAAACTAATTTTTTTTTTAAACCCGACCTCAAAAAAGCTGTAAAAACCAAAAATTATGATTAATTTGTATGCTAATCAAACGTATATAATATTTATTCAAATCCAATACAACAAAATTTTTGAAGTCGGTGTCAAATTTCAACTAAAACCCCTGCTGAGTGCTGATTAATTTAACTGTTTTAGAAATCAACTAAGTGAAGTGACTGATTTGAAGGGTATGGTTTTTTACGTTATGGGTAGGTAGGTACTGACCATAGTGATCTACGCAGAAGGGGCATCTATATACAGGCAAATAATAAACCGTTGTTTAATAATTTGCAGCGTGTTTTTTTTAAATGAAAGTAGTAGTTCACCCTGAGAGAATTTTGACACCAACCGCAGTCTTCTACGATAAGCAGTTTTTAATCCATGATTTTTAGAAGTTAACTAAACTAGTGTGGAGTGACGTCACTATTGTACGAAACTTTGAAAAATCATAGAATAAAACCGACTCATCGTAGGACAGTGCGGTTGGCGTCAAAATTCTCAGGATGGAATCATCTTTATTTAAAAAAAAAAAAAAAAAATAAATAATAATGAATAAATTAAATAAACCGAACACGTGGGTAACGCTCATTCAACGTGATATCAGCAGCCCACCTGGGTTTCGAGTACCAGCGGATAAAACGCCGATTTCTGACTGACCCACTCCGGATTTTTGATATCAGAACGTTGAAATCACCGATAAACCCACGAAGCAAAAAAAAAAAAAAAAACTGAATGAGTCCATGAATGGGATTTTTATCTAAAGAGGAAAAAAAGGAGGGAAGATATGCCAGACGGGCGGAGAGGACATTGCGTAACCAACTACCCCGGATTCTAGACCTCGATCGCATCCGCCAGATCACCGCTGAGGTCGGGATTTCTCACTGTAAAGCTACTTCCTACGTTACTATAGTGGAAGAAAAAAAGGGATTTTGGAAATATGGTGAAAACAGACACCGCGTGACGCGACATCATAATTCGAGTTTCTATTCGGTGAGCAGACGAACGGAACGGGCAATTCTCGTAGATTACAAATTCTCCTTTTTTTTGGCCAGCTCTGTTCAATAACGGAAATTAACACTTAACGACCACATAATGAGATATTTACGTCGGAAAGACTACGCAGAAAACGAGCGTGAAATTTAAATTTCCGAGTTCCCGCTAAAATGGCGTTTTCAGGTGAATCACAGGGTAGTTCAACTCAAATCCCGCTTAGAGCGCTGGTGCATCACTTTAAAGTTTAAACGATGTACAGAACCGCAATGGATGGATGGAACCGCAATTGTATAAATACATACATTTAAAAAAATTCCTCAAAATCAAACAGAGCGGGGGTTGACTAAGTCACAGCAAAGGTTCTTGAAGGTTGCCACTAAGGTTTGCCATTTCTTGTGTTGGGTTGTTGGCAGCAGTGAGAATGCTTCGCTCCGCCTCCTTGGACCAACAGCCAATCAGATGTTAATAGACAGGATACCTCATTTCTTGCCGCATTTTTACTTTTAATCACCCTCATTTAAAAAATACCGCTTACTTTTGTAAAACGGGCTTCGAACTACAACATAACAATGCAGGCATGAGTATTTATATCATTTTTAGCTATTTTCATAGAAATTTAGCAATTTTCAACAACTTTAATGTGGTCAAATTTGCGTTTTTCAAGAACAAAAATCGACAAAAACGGCTAAAACCATGAACAATTGATATTAAATCACCGTAAGTGGAATGGAAGAGTGAGTAAAGACAGAAAAATACAATTTCAGTTGTTTTTCATACAGAATAGTAGGGATCAAAACAGGAGGGAGGGGGGGCAAAAATTGGTATTATGGGCTAAAATCAATATTAACTCACCTGACGTGTGGGTGCACGACAGAAAGAGCGTCTATTTCGACGATAAAAATATTTTTCTCAAAAAAAGAGTGGGCCAAAAATCGCTAAAAATCACGAAAAAAAAAATCATTTTACGAAAAGCGGTATGGTTTCTCGCTATAAATCGTCTTTTTACACAATAGCACCAATATTTCTTTGAAAATTCACTCTATAGCAATGCTGGATGACGGGAACTTTTTCATACTATAGGCAATTACTAATCATGGTATACATAATAGACATATATCATGTAATTATATTGTACTCGGCCTGCTCATACTGTAAAAATTAAATAATAAATAAATTAAACGAACTTGATACCTACGTTACAGGACGGAACTGTATTTGATGTACGGAGTTATTATATTCAAATTTATACCTAATCATATATATATATATATATATATATATATATACAGCATATAACTACATATTCGAGAGAAGGGATGGGAAGGCGATAGAGAGCAAGGCGTGAGAACTGGGTCACAGAACTTCCGCGGGGTGGAGCGACCGCTAGCCCCCCCCCCCCCCCCCCCCCTTACAAGGGGTAAGCCAAGCAGCAATAACAACTTGGGTTACTGATAATTGTTAATAATCTAAACTTTACAATTAATTGGGCGGAACGGCGGAAATCGGTAGACGACCAGCCGACAGGTCGTTGACCTCGTGACGTGTGGAGAAAGTACATACCCGTCTGCGAGTACTTCCATGTTTTTACTGGACTGAAATTATAAATTGAATATTTCTACAACAACAGAGGTACTCCCGAACGGAGAATTTGATGCTCTACAAATTTAGTTATTCCGAACTATCCGAATTTGGAATATTATGTACGAATTTGAAGGTAATAGCGCCCATCCCCTCCCACCAGATTTTTGCTGCCCCCCACCATCACTCTCTCTCTCTCTCTCGATGATATTAAGTTTAAAAGCGGTATATTTCAGAAACAGAGATACGACAAAAAAATGTACATTTTTAAAGGTACACAGTCGAATTTGTAGGAAATTTAATTCTCTTTCACTGGGGCAAGTTTAGCGATAAAATCAACCGACCTTATATCAGAAAAAACCTAAGAAAAGACCTAAAATCCAAGATTGCGGACCCCCCCCCCACCCTCCACATGGGGGAGGGCTTTTCGTATCATCGATTAAAACAGGCCTATTTTAATATATATTTCTAGCAATAAATGGAACTAAACCATTTAAATGTTTTCCCTTTTTAATTATGTGGCAATGCTGCTCTTCCAACTAAAGAGAAAAATTAAATAAGGCGTATGTATAAATTGTAAAATTTGGAAAAAAGAAACACTTGAAGTGTAATATTACATAAGCTACTGTCCGAGATGCAGCTGATTATTTGCTTATTTAATGTACAATTCTCCCTCATGCCCTGTGTGATAAACATAGTGTTCAAATATAAATTTAAAAAAATTTAAAATATGATCTAAATAAATGTTCCTTTTTTCCATAGTCACTGGGCCAATAATGCAGAAATCTCACTGTTTTTAAAACTTATTTTAATTGTAAATAAATCATTTATTGTTGAATAAGTAACATTACAATTGGGCCAAAACTGAATGTATTGTGTGTTCAAAATAATTTTGAATACAAATCTGAGATATCACAGTTCTCTTCTTTACAAGCATTTGGAAGTGAAAAAAACATCGGTCAAAATGTACCTTTTTCAGTCCTGCGCTCACGCGCAATCAGAACGTAACAACCGATTTCGAGATGCGGAAGTTCGGAGCAACGCGAGGTTTATCATCCGCGTACCGCAGTTTCGGAGCAGATAAAACCCGACGTTTAACGTTCAACCCACTGCCGAGGTGGGGGAAGATGATTTTGTTTGCTCGTTTGTTTGAAGGGAGAAACAATAAAAAAGCGATCAATACGAGCTGTTGAGAAGTAAAATATTTCACTCCGGCGGATCCCGGCATAAAAAATTCTCGGAGGGCGCCGGTCCGTAAAGGCGCCGGGGAACCGACGGAACAGCTCGGTTCAGACGTCCAGACACCCGATTTGGCCAAATTACACAGTAATTATATTATTAACAATAATAATCATCATTATTTCCATTATATACTAATTGATCTACATTTTGAGATAAACCGGGAAATGAAAATATTTTCATTTCACTAGAAGAATTACGAGTAGAAAATTTTATGATAAAATTCACTGGTAATGCTATACTTGTGAAGACCAACAGCGCTCCCCTACGATGAATTAATTAGTCATTTTTCTATGATTTTTTCAAAGATTCCAGCACTTCATTGACGTGGGAAGTGCCGCAATTTTTCAAAAACAATCACAATCATACTTTGGTGGCTTATAATTATGACCATGGCATAAAATTTAAATTTGCTACCACTCATACTAGATAACGTATTAATTATTACCTTTTACCTTAAAAAATATCACATCAGTTCATCAATATGAACTTGATTAAAATCGAAAATGGGTTCAACTTGGTCTCACATGACGCAGAATACAATTTCCTACGAACATTCATTTGACGTATTTTTGGATTTGAGCTATTTCGCGCGTTTTACGCCCAAAAAACATCGAATGGCTTTTACCCCTAGAAAGAGGGTAAAGGTTAAATATATTACTAGGAATAATCTGATTTCGCGCTAAACCCTGACAAACTCAAAATTTGGTGTAAAATCCGGAGTAGGTGTTCAAAACTCGTTCGAGCGGGAAAAAAATTTGAGAAATCCAAAACAAGAATTAGCCTATTTTTAAAATTGATTGAATTAATGTGTACAAGTATTTATAATTATAATTTACAATTACTTTTTTCAATAAAATAATAAGATTTTATACTATAAAATTACTTATTACGTACCTACCTATCAACTGCTGGTAACCAACCACAATTTAGTTTCCACCATGGCAACGAAAAAATAAAAGGCGGCAAAACTCGGTGAACAGATTACTTTTCTTCATTGCTTACGTTTATTGTTTGCTTTTACAATTTTTATTCAAATTTAGTTATAGCTGTACGTAGTAGGTATGACAGCTAGATGTGGTGAAGCTTAAATGTTCTTATTTTTGTACAGAAACGCATTTAATTTTCAACAACTATTTCTGTTGTTTTTGTTATTGTTATTTTGTTGTTGTTATTATTATTATTGCTATTATTATACCAGAACTACAAACTCAAGTATTTTATTTTATTCGTATCCGGTTAACACAACTAGCATCCAGTTGTGTATTAAACGTATATAAGGTTGTACAGTATTGAGTAAACCACCTGTCACTGAAATGAACCTTTCTTGTGAGGCAAAACTTTGTTCAATTCATTATGAATCATTTTGTCGAATTTATAGGTTGATAAATAAATAAATAAAAATCACTGCGCTCACATCAAACGCGACTAATACCGCTAGCTCACTAAATACTTATAACAAATTTTTCTATTTAACTTGAAAATGATTCTTCTTCAAGTAAGATGATTGTTTAAAATTTTGATCAGATATTTACGAAGATTTGAAGGTTGCACTATGTACTGTAACCGAATGCAGTATGAATGAGCGAAATTTTAAGTTTTTATTTACTTAATGAACGGGCAACGCCCAGTTCCAAATTATATTACAATCACGGGTAGACAAATTTGTAAAAGCTGAAATATAAATCGACTGTCCGGCAATAAAAATAGAAAAATCTATTACGTAAGGTAGGTAGCCTGTTTGAATGGATTTAAAAAAAAATTTTCTCAAAAAAAAAGAAAAGAAAAATAATTATTGAAAGCTTGGTAAAAGGAGGATTTCTAACTGAGTGATACTAATTATCATTGAGTGCCGCAGTGGATAGTGTCGATCGATACCAGTTTTGGAAGATCAAGAATTGGGTTACGTTCGGCAAGAAAAACAAATTGCGCGAAAATTCGGATTTTGAATTTCTTGTTTGACTGAAATTGTTCAAACACCGAGCGAAATCGAGGCGGGCGGCGGAGAAAATTTATTACTTCAAGGGAGAAAATTACTTAGAGGGAAAGCCGGGTGGGCCGGCGGGCGGGACACGCCCATTCGACGCCGGCCGGCCGGCGTTTCCGTCCGCCGGGGCCTCGAGGAGAAAATTCAGCATACCCGGTTTTCTCGGGGCAAAAACTCGAAGTTTCACGCAAAAAACCGATCGAGCCGACAAAGCGTTTGAGCGCGAGAGAATTTGTTTGTTTGTTCTTTCGTAGTCGACGACACGAGCACCGGGCAACGGGACAACGCCCTGCGTAACAACAACCGGCAATTCAACAAATAAAATCGAAAATTCGATGCAAGAAAATCGACGTTAAATCAAAATACAAACAATTTTGAAGGAAAAAAAACAAGGAAATTTGTTGAACATTGGATCGATAATGACACAATATTGCGACATGACTTTTGAGGTTTTTGAACAAATAATAATGGCTGATTTTCACCTAAAATACATTAGGTAGGAACTCGTAACAGCGTATTTTGGCATAGAAAAATGAATTTTTCAGTTTCAAAATTTCGAAGTTGGCAAAAAAAATTTGGCGAAATGGATTTTGGTCAAAACTGCGGTTTGTTTGAATGAATTGAATGTTTGTTCAAATTGGTTGATCGTAAACAGAAAATGAGCAGAGCACTCACCGGAATCTGAAGGGGTTTGAAGTCCATAGTCCTCGGGTCGAACTGTTTTGTCATAGTTGTGATCAAAAGCTGATGTTTGTATCGTGCGACGGATCGTGCCGTCGTGTGCGACGGGAGCCGAAGTTATGTGCGACGGCACCACCGTCTTCTCCTCTTCCTCGGACTCCGACAGCGACGGCGGCGTTTCCGGGCGCGGCGGCTCGCTCTTGACTCGGACGCCGGGCGACTTGACGGCGACGACGCGCCTCTTGACTTTGACCGGCGAGGCGGGAGCCGGCATGACGACGTCTCCGACGGCCGGGGAGTCCGGAGCCGGCGGGGGCGGAGGCGGCGGTTTATTCTCCGGCTTGTGATCCTTGTTGAGACAGGTGCCGGCCCACATGCAGTCGTGGTTCATCAGGACGGACGTCAGGTTGACGTCGCCGACGTCGACGTCGAAAAGCGACTCGAGGTCTTCACCGAGGTCGGGGAGCTCCTCGAATTTCTTCCAGAAGTCCTCCGAGGGCGCCAAGCCGGGCTCCGTCATGTCGTTCAAACCGCGCCAGTCCCACTCGGGCCCCTGAAGGTCCCAGTCCAAGTCGTAGTGGATGGCGCCGCCGAAATCCTGAGCGAACATTTTGACGTTTATCGATATAACTTGAGAGAAATAAAAACTTTTGAAAAAACAATATTCAAGTGAGACACCACTCGCACTGCAAGGTACCGAGACACTACCTCCGAAGCGGGCTCGTCACTCACTGAGACGGAGAGCGGGAGTTTGTCCGGAGCGCTCCTAATCCTCCCCACCACATTCTTCCTTTTTTTTCGCCTTCCCGCCGGGTTCCCGCTCCGTCCGTTTCCCCACCACCGCGCTGGCGGTTCGAGCGCGGCATTTTCGGCTAGCGGCGTCTGTCAGCGGGTTCCGCCGGTCGACACCGGCCGAGTTCGCCCGAGCGCGCCCGATCCCTCGGGCCTGCCCTCCACTTTCAAACTCCCGACGGCCCGTCAGATTTTTTTTGAAGAATAAGAATATTTATTTGTACATTAGGCCTTTAGGCCCTTAATTGAACATCATTTACAAAATCGAGTGGTGAGTAGAAGAAAACATTTACAAAAAACGCTGCAAAGTCCTGGTCAAATGGGTTTATTATTCTATTGGACATACCTACTATTATGTTGGCTGTTCATTTATTGTTTCTCTAATGTTAAATAATTGAAATAGCTATTTAAGATGGATTCTACCAATTTTGGCCCCCAAAACACGAATTAGGTACTTTTTTTTCAGATTATCTTTGATCATTGGTAATTCCATTTAATCGTCTTGATCCACTTTTTCTAGTGTTATTATACAAATTTATGGTAATGTCCCAGGTTTTTGGCTCATAAAAAATCAATTTTGGGAGCTGAACATTTGGTAGAACCTCAATTTTTCACTCTTTGGTCGAAATCGACTTCATATTCGGTCTTCTCGTCCCCAAAAACATGGAAAACGATACCTCAAAAGCTCATGTTACTGAAACACAAAAAGTACCTATTTTTGTGCACATTTTCACTCATAACATCCCTGGGTATATTCCGATCGGGCTGCAAAGTTTCGCGACAACTAGGACCCAAATGGAGCATGTGTGCGAAAGAACGATTTTTTTAGACCTAAAATGAAGCCGGTACACGTGATACGGCGTACGGCGGACAGACATTGCATTTTTGGAATCTACGCACCTTGAAACGTAAAAGAAAAAAGTTTGAGGGGGTGTCATAAAAATTTTTTGCTGGGCGAATACATAGGTGTATTATTCACAGAATAATAAACCAATACAAAACTTAGAATACTAAAAAGAAACAAAATGTATACATATTTATACGATTGTAATGACGTTATCGACCGTATTTCATATAAATTGTTGTGATGGAAATTGTTGAGGTTCGGTCGGTATGAAACGATTTATTGTCCCAACGTTTCGGCCATTTATTTAGCCATTTATTCATATTCGGTCTTCTCGTCCCCAAAAACATGGAAAACGATACCTCAAAAGCTCATGTTACTGAAACACAAAAAGTACCTATTTTTGTGCACATTTTCACTCATAACATCCCTGGGTATATTCCGATCGGGCTGCAAAGTTTCGCGACAACTAGGACCCAAATGGAGCATGTGTGCGAAAGAACGATTTTTTTAGACCTAAAATGAAGCCGGTACACGTGATACGGCGTACGGCGGACGGACATTGCATTTTTGGAATCTACACACCTTGAAACGCAAAAGAAAAACGTTTGAGGGGGTGTCATAAAAATTTTTTGCTGGGCGAATACATAGGTGTATTATTCACAGAATAATAAACCAATACAAAACTTAGAATACTAAAAAGAAACAAAATGTATACATATTTATACGATTGTAATGACGTTATCGACCGTATTTCATATAAATTGTTGTGATGGAAATTGTTGAGGTTCGGTCGGTATGAAACGATTTATTGTCCCAACGTTTCGGCCATTTATTTAGCCATTATCAAGGGCTACAACAGAAACATAAACAATTCGGACTAAGAATAAGAGACTATCTAGCTTACGGTGTCTAATGGCAAAGACCTTAGTGTTAAAATTTGGTGTACAATAAAAATCCTACCTGAAAGAATTATGAGATATGTGTACTTACAGAGCTGTGAGTTTCTTCCAAAAAACAACAATAATGCACAATTTACAGTACAGTCTATGTTGAGAAAGTAGACTCTTGTGAATAAATAGTTTTTGCACAACTTGCTGCTTTGGCTTGCTGGCTGCTTTACGTTGTTGTAAACCGCCCAACTCTTCAGTTGCGTAGTGTAAGCCAAAGCAGCAAGTTGTGCAAAAACTATTTATTCACAAGAGTCTACTTTCTCAACATAGACTGTACTGTAAATTGTACATATCCCATAATTCTTTCAGGTATGATTTTTATTGTACACCAAATTTTAACACTTTAAGGTCTTTGCCATTAGACACCGTAAGCGAGATAGTCTCTTATTCTTAGTCCGAATTGTTTATGTTTCTGTTGTAGCCCTTGATAATGGCTAAATAAATGGCCGAAACGTTGGGACAATAAATCGTTTCATTCAGACCGAACCTCAACAATTTCCATCACAACAATATATATTTATATATATATAATAGGTAGATATATGTACTTAATTAGAAAGAAACAAAAAGCCGAACGCAGTAGAAAAGAAACGCTGCTAAGTCCTTGTCACATGGGTTTATTATTCTACTGGACATACCTACAGAAATGCTGGCTGTTCATTTATTGTTTCTTTCATGCGTACCTAATAATCGAAATAGCTATTTCTGATTGTTTCCATTAATTTTGGCCCCTAAAACACAAATTAGGGAGGTACGCTCCTTTTTTTTTTTTAACTATCTTTGATCATTGGTAGTGCCATTTAATCGTCTTGATCCACGTGTTGGCACTTTTTCTAGTGTTATTATACACATTGATGGTGATTTCAGACGATTTCCCAGGTTTTTCACTCATAAAAAATCAATTTTGGGAGCTGAACATTTGGTAGAACTCAATTTTCCACTCTTTGGTCAAAACCGACTTCATATTCAGTCTTCTCGTCCCCAAAAACATAGAAAACGATATCTCAGAAGCTCATGTTACCAACATGTTGCTAAAACGCAAAAAGTACCTATTTTTGCTCACATTTTCACTCATATCACCCCTGGGTATATTCCGATCGGGCTGAAAAGTTTTAGGACCCAACTAGGGCCCAAATGGAGCATGTGTGCGAAAGAACGACTTTTTTAGACCAAAAATGAAGCCGGTACACGTGATACGGCGTACGGCGGACGGACATTGCATTTTTGGAATCTACACACCTTGAAACGCAAAAGAAAAAAGTTTGAGGGGGTGTTATACAAATTTTTTGCTTAGGGAATACATAGGTGTATTATTCACAGAATAATAAACCAAAAAGCAATTATATATAAAAGGTGGAATGAGAAAGAAGGAGTGGGGGGGGGGGGGAATTAAATAAATAAATAATAAAAACGCTGCAAAGTCCTTGTCACATTGGTTTATTATTCTATTGGAGTTCTAGAGATTCTTGTTGGCAGTTAAATTTATTGTTTCTTTCATGTGGAATGATTGAATTAGCTATTCCTGATGATTTCCACCAATTTTGGCCCCCAAAACATGAAATAGGTACCTACACTTTTTTCCCCCCCAGATCATATTTGATCATTGGTAGTGCGATTTAATGGTCTCGATTCAGCTGTTTACACTTTTTCTAATGTTAGTATACACATTGATGGTGATTTCAGACAGTTTTCCAGGTTTTTGACTAAAAAAAAACCAATTTTGGGAGCTGAGCCAATGGTAAAACCTCAATTTCCGCGTCTTTGGTCAAAATCGACTTCATATTCGGTCTTCTCGCCCCCAAAAACATGAAAAACGATACCTCAAAAGCTCATTTTACTAACATGTTGCTAAAACGCAAAAAGTACCTATTTTTACACACATTTTCACTCATAACACCCCTGGGTATATTCCGATCGGGCTGAAAAGTTTCGGGACACAACTAGGGCCCAAATGGAGCATGTGTGCGAAAGAACGACTTTTTTAGACCAAAAATGAGGCCGGTACACGTGATACGGCGGACGGCGGACGGACATAGCATTTTTTGAATCTACGCACCTTGAAACGGAAAAGAAAAAATTTTGAGGGGGTGTTATAAAAATTTTTTGCTGAGCGAATACATAGGTGTATTATTCACAGAATAATATACCAAAATAAGTAAATGAATTTAAAAAACGCTGCAAAGTCCTTGTCACATGGGTTTATTATTCTATTGGACATACCTACAGAAAGGTTGGCTGTTCATTAATTGTTTCTTTCATGCGTAATAATCGAAATAGCTACTTCTGATGGTTTCCATTAATTTTGGCCCCCAAAACACAAATTAGGTACGCTCTTTTTTTTCTTTTTTTTTTAAACTATCTTTGATCATTGGTAGTGCCATTTAATCGTCCTGAACCACGTCTTGACACTTTTTCCAGTGTTATTATACAAACTGATGGTGATTTCAGACGATTTCCCAGGTTTTTCACTCATAAAAAATCAATTCTGGGAGCTGAACATTTGGTAGATCTCAATTTTCCGCGTCTTTGGTCAAAATCGACTTCATATTCGGTCTTCTCGTCCCCAAAAACATAGAAAACGATATCTCAGAAGCTCATGTTACCAATATGTTGCTAAAACGTAAAAAGTACCTATTTTTACACACATTTTCACTCATAACACCCCTGGGTATATTCCGATCGGGCTGAAAAGTTTCGGGACACAACTAGGGCCCAAATGGAGCATGTGTGCGAAAGAAC
>OX940984.1:8296508-8400957 GCA_954871275.1 Leptopterna dolabrata | reverse complement strand
TACCATTCAATATTTATATTAGACAGTCTTATGTTTGACCTCTCCACAGTTCTCGTGACATATGTGCCTGTACAGGCATTTTCCACATCCACTCCCGTTTTATATCCATAAGTACAGGCCTCTCGTACAAATAAATCATGGATGCACAGTGTGCCGAACTCTCTATACAACCAACTTGTGTGGTAGGTGGAGGGCCTCCTTAATATAATTTTAAGAATAATATTTTGAACTGTCCGAAGGACCCCCAATCGCGTCTTCGTAATAATTACTTATTGTAGGACAGTGCGGTTGGTGTCAAAATTCTCATAATGGAATCTAGTTTCATTAAAAATAATATAAACCGTTTTTGTGACTCATGCGCTTAGCCCAATGGGCTTGGACTGGAAATGACTGGCTGTGCAGTCGTATGATGAAATGGTTGGAAGTACTGATTATTGTACGGCACGCCAGACTTCTAATAAAATAATTCTAGGTTTCGGCCGGCGTTTTTGCGGTTTGAACGACGGAACGTTCAAATCTTTCCAAAAATCCAACGATTTTAATTTGTATTGAAATTAGGCATTTCTTGTGTAATTTATAATAAACAATAAACAATAAACAATTAATTTTCACGCGTGGGAACTACGAGTAATTATTTCCACTCTTGAGCGTTGCACTCTTTCGAAGAATGTCGTTAAGCAAATCGATAAAAATAAACGAAACCACCAACCAAACAGGCGCTAACTAAGTACATATCGTCGCCTTATAATGAAAACCTCCCATGTCCACTGGGGCCCGAAAATGAAAACCTCCAATCTCCTCTGGCGCCTCAGAATGAAAACCTCCCAAACGCCAATTTCTCAGAAATTGGGATTTTCGACTTTTCTGTTTCTTGCCTTCTTTTTACTTTTGCCAGCGTCAAAAAAACCACGGTTAGGCAGCCCATTGGCCTTCTTCAGTACAAAATGAAAACATCCTAAATTATTTTTGACAGCAGCTGAGAATGAAAAACTCCGAAATCCCTGGTCAGCTCAATATTGTGTTTTGTCTGGTGAATCTTCGAGCGAAAAAATCCCGTTTGATTTCGTGATTTTCGTGCAAGATTCTGGTAAGTGTTCCTCATTTAATTATTCCACCACCTGAATAATTAATTATAGGTATAGCTCAGAAAACCTTACATCTTTTGAGGAAACGTTCGTCAAATCTCTTTGGACGTCCCCCAGTATGTACTTCAGTGTGAAAATCTCCCAACTCCGTGGAGATGGGAGTTTTTCACTCCGTAATCTGCACCCTCGGAATTAAGTAATTGCTTGGTTTTCTTCGAAAATTTGCTGACAAAAGTATTAATTTAGGAAGTATTGAAAATATTTTGCCCTGATCCTATCCAAAATTTCCCTTCCAGATAGGATGTTGGGAAGTCAGCAAAGCGAATGGTAGCGATGGCGTTGCGCAAAGACGCAAATGGAAGCGGACTCCATGCATTCAAGAATTGAAGCAGCGCTGAAGAACAAATCAGTGTACTCTCCACTAGATTACGTTTACGCCGCCAAATTTGCCCGCAACAATCCAAAGCCGTACGAAGTTCGCCAGTTAGATCACACCTTTTTCAGGAAGTTCAGCAGTCTGATATTCGTGAACTCGATCAGGCCCGGAAACAAAATTGGTGACCCTGTTGTCACCGACATACGCTGTCTCAAATATACACCTGGGGGAGAAATTTACTTCAAACTAGGATTTTCCGAGGAATATCAACTTTTGAATCGAGGGAGAAAGATGACATTCCCGAAGAAGGATACCCCAGTCGCGCCGCTGTACCAACGCCGACTTTCCATCAAAACCACTAAATATAAACACCTCCAAGACTTGAAAGCTGTTATACCAAAAGAGTATCATCCATTTTATGACGAGTTACCTCATGCTTAGTTACCAATGTATTTGTACTGTATTTGCATTTTGAAGCCATTTGGTTGCTCATTTTGAAACCACAAACTTCTACAGCGTTTTTAACAATTTTTGAATGATTTACCTATTTTATTGAAAAAATTATTGAAAAATAATTTCCCTATATTACATAATTACGTAATACGTAATAATATACTATAAATATTATTTCTAATAATTATGTGTTGGTCATAACCTAAGATTTTTACAACAATGGAATTATTGAAACTAAGTTTACTTTACCTGCTTCAAATTGAATTTATGAGGCAGCGGGGAATTAACTCCTAAGGGAGGAAAGGGAAAACAATGCAGTTGGATTGAAAAAAGATCAAAAATTGAATCCAATATCTAAGAAAATCGTGGTTATTTGATAACAATACTGAGCGAATTTGAACAATGACAACCTCCTATCTCCCATTTTCTCAAAAAATGAAAAATGAAAAACTCCTAAATCACGCTGGGGGAAATCTACTCACCTTTGACCGAAAAAGTGCACTTTGTGGTGAATGTCACGTTAATTCTACAATAAAATGAAAATTACAGTGCACAAATACCGTTTGACGAGAATCCTCAAGGTTTTTTCCCTTTCCTGAAAAGTTGGGAGGTTTGGATATGGGAGGTTTTCATTCCGAGGCGCCAGAGGAGATTGGAGGTTTTCATTTTCGGGCCCCAGTGGACATGGGAGGTTTTCATTATAAGGCGACGATATACTGTGGAGTTTGTCATGAGCGCGGACTTGTGCTAGTGTCAACATTTAATATAGCTGGTTTTCAATGTTAAACGAGATAAAAACGAGTTTTTATCTCGGATTTCTGCGTTTGCGTGAGAACTTCGCGATGAGCGGGAGAAAAATAGCTGGAAGTGGTTTTAGGAGGAAAATAGTCGTATATATAAGAAGAATAAGTGCGTGTTATGTCGAGTGATCGAAAGGCCGTTTCCTGTTCCCGCCAAAGAAACCAGAGTTGGATGATAAGCGATATAATATTTATGATACAAGATAAATAATCAGTGGGGTCAACCTATTTGCGTCATTTCCTCCGCCTCCGGCAGGACTTTCCCTTGGTTTATCGTACGAACAGGTCGTCAACTGAAAATTGACATAATGCAGGACTGTACCTATCTTGAGAAAGTTTCGGATGTTGCAACGCCCCTTAGTATATAACAATATAACAAAACATATCTCCCATCATCCTCCTTCCCACTTGTAGAGATACCTTAGCAAATTAGGCTTTATTATTCACAATAAAAGCAGAATTTGAACACGTCAGAGAGTCACAGAAATTAGAAGAGGTTAAACATATGGTAATGATAAAAGAACACGTGATAATAGTTATAAAACTGGATGAATCATAACACCACTACTAACAAAATTAGAAAAAAATTTCAAATCGTAACTCCCTTCAATTTCTGGCGTAGAATTCAAAGATGAGTTTTTGCGCGCTTGCGCCTGCGAAAAACGTGCGCAAGTAGCACTAACTTTGCTATTTCAAACGGGAACCCCCTTTTTCATTGTTGATTCGAATGAATGACCCATCACTCGAATTTTTGACTGTGCAAAAACATGCAAAAAGCAATTTTGCGAAAAAATGCAAACTGCAAAAAGTTTTCGGGGAATACATTTTTGGGCACTCGGAAATTTGAGTGACGAGGTCGGTTTTCTATGAATTTTACGTAGAATCCTGGTCTGGAATAAAAATAAGGGTTTCCACTTGAAAAATCTAAGTTGGTGCGCATTGCGCTCTAACTGAAAACTAAGGGGAAAAGTTGTACCGTATTCTGGTCGTTTTATCAAGGTAGTATTGCGCACAACAAAATAAACATCATTAGGTGATTCAGCGTGGAAAATACCTTGACTTTCAATCGAATGTACTGAATACCCCCACAAAACTCGATTTTTTTTGCATTTTGCGCGTAATTGCGCACGTTCTGCGCAGTCAAAAATTCGAGTGATGCGTCATTTTATCAAGAAGTTTTACGTGGAATTCGAATCTGCAATAAAAAACGCTGCAAATCCCTGCACAATGGTTTATTATTTTGTATAGAATACCCTTCTGTTACAGATCACAGCTCTATGTATAGATAACCCGTCTATATAATATGATATGTACTATTCTATTATATGCATATTATGTAGATCGCAGACACTCCGTAGGTTAGTACCTAACCCCGTACTCGTTACTAGGTACCTACCTAAATCACGAGTTAAATGTTGCTAAAATAATTCTGCCGATGACAAACAGTACCTAACAAAAAGAAACACACATAATGAAGTTCTGAAAAGAAATTGTTGATGAGGAGTGAAAAAAGTAGCAAAAGTACCTACCAACAAACTCCAGCCCCTTCTACGTAGATGGTATAATGAACCGTTGTGTAATAATTTACCGTTGAGTAATGATTTACCGTAGTAATAATTTACCCATCAATAATACTTCAACGTTTGTTCAAGTTTCACTACCTACCAACAAACTCCAATAGAGCCATCATTTTTCAAATTAAATAATATCACAGAACAACCAACTCGACTTCATACTCCGCCAATATAATCAGGTGATCCCTACCAATGATTGGCCGTATTCACAAATTCCTATTGTGGGCGCGTCTCTGGTTACGAGATTTGGTTTGGATTGTATACAATTTCATTCACACTGGAGTCGAAAATGCCTGTCGGTGCAAACTTCGGGGCCTTACTGTGAACGAACGGCTGGACGTACGATGCTCCGGATGGTCTTAAAAAACTCGCAAGTTCAAGAACTATTTGAAACCGTAAAAATATTTACGTAAAAAAAATGGTATAGGCGTTTTGAAAATTTCAACCCCTATTTTGAACCCCTTAGAGATGACTCACAGTAACGTCGAGCTTCGAGGACCAACTAGACGCCGAACGGAACCTATAACCCGAATTTCATCAATTTTTTTTCATGGTAACTAAGAAAAGTGGCCCGTACGGCGTACGGCGTACGGCGGACAGACAGAAATATTTTTATTGCAGTTTTGGATTCTACATACCTTGAAACGTAAACCATCAAATTTTGAGGGGGGGTAAGAATTTTTTTTTTCATGCTCGATTCCAATGGTTCATTATTGAAAATAATAAACCAAAAACGGGGTTCCCATTTGAAAAACAAAGTTAGTGCGCATTGCGCCCGTTTTGCGCATGTGCAAGCGCGCAAAAAGTCATCTTTGAATTCTAAGCCAGAAATTAAGGGGAAGCGGCTATTTGAATTTTTTCTAAATCATTTTCAAGAAAGTTGGGGGGAGGGGCATTAGTTGGGACACCCTGTATAGGTACTATAAAAGATATAGTAGCCTAAAATACTATATTTTTGAATAAGAGGAACTTTGATTGATCACATTCAATTTATTAATTTTGGAAATTTACTGGGGAGAGGATTTCATGGGTGGGCCTGAAATAGCAACATCAAAAAGGGTATTTGTCGAATCTTGGAGAAGGGAAAAATGTGACTTCAAGTTCACGTGACGTCGTTTAGGCATTGAGACTGTTATTTATATTCTTGTTTTCACTTTTCATTGAGAGTTGTGAAAAATGTTTGAAAATTTACGCTGAACGTTACTTCATTTGGCTTATTATTCTGTGAATAACACACCTATTTACTCGCTCAGCAAAAAATTTTCACGGTACGTTTCAAGGTGTGCGGATTCTAGAAATGCAATGTCCGTCCGCCGTACACCTTAAATTTACGTTAAATTTTGGTCTAAAACCGCCGTTCTTCCGCACACAGTTTGGGTCCTTATTCGGGAACACATTTGGGTCCTGGCTATGCTCCAAAGCTCGGCAGCCCGATCGGAATACACCCAGGGGTGTTATGGGAGAAAAATGGGTGTAAAAATAGGGGTTTTCGAGGGATTTTTGAGGTTTACTGAACATGAGCGTTTTCCATGTTTTTTAGGGCGAGAAGACCGAATATAAAGTTGATTTTGACCAAAGAGTGAAGAATTGAGGTTGTAACGAAGGTTAAGCTCCCGAAATTCATTTTTTTTATGCCAAAAACCTGGGAAATTGTCTGAAATCACCATAAATTTGTATAATAACACTGGAAGTAGTATTAGCAGGTGAACAAATAAATAATAATAATATGGCACTATCAGTGTTCAGTGACAATCTGTAAAAAAAAGAGCCTAAGTCGTGTTTTTGGGGGCCAAAATCGGTGGAAATCATCAGAAATAGCTATTTCATTTATTGCCGCATGAAAGAAACAATAAATAAACAGCCAACATTTCTGTAGGTATATCCAGTAGAATAATAAACCCACGTGACAAGGACTTTGCAGCGTTTGTATTTTGTATTCGTTGTATTTTGAAATAAAATTTCTGTCACGTAGGTAATTATTAATGTTCCCATGATTATCTATTTTAATTACCTAATTCTTGAATTGTAAAAACCTTGGCGTTGAAGTGGGATAACTTAGCTCGAAGTCACGAATATTCCTTAGGTATTGATGGATACTGTAATTTTCATGGGAATAATTTTTTCTTGGTTTGGGCTAGAATATTAACCTTCATGCGTTCGCGCAAGCGGTCAAGTGACCGCCTTTCTTGAATTTCGAAAAGATGCGCTCACCAGTGATTGTTGGGAGGGATGGGAGGGGCATGTATTCTCTAGATACACTTCTCACCGCACGTTCAGCACCTGAAATCAGTGACCCGCCTCTTTGTTTACGCTCAGTACAGTTCCAAAGTTGATGGTGTCGACTGCGGCGGTCAGGAGACAGCCGCGCGAACGCTTTCGTAGTTTTGATTTCACTGACGGCGGTCAGGTGACAGCCGCGCGACTTCTGACGAAATATTTTCATCGACATCGTAAAATGTAAGTAAACTATAATTTCGTTAATAGTATATATTATACATAATTAAAATCAATTTCTTTCAAATATAAGTAGGTACCTATCTAGTAAATTATAATTTTTTCACACACCCAAAAAAACTAATAATCCTTTTTCATTTTTTTTCAGGGAAAAATTTCACAGAATGACTGAGGAGATAGCTCAGGTGCTAGCAGAAATGGAAGAAATGGACAGTGATGGAGAAGATGGAGGAGATCCGAAACATAAAAAACCACAGTCATGCGGCATGGCTATAAGAGCGAATTTTCGAAGTTTTCGGCATCTTCCTCCTCCGGCTAAAATTTTCTGAAAATTAATTTTCGGCCAATGTTTTCCCAACTTGATACCATACAAAATTAAAACAGGAGTAGTTTTACGCAAAGTAAAATTTAGGGTGGAAGGAGGGGGATGGGAAAATCAAAAATGTTTTGAATACCAGAAGAGTAGGTATTGGGTATGTAACAAATTTTTTGTTCCATTTTTTGCCTAGTAACACCTCGGTTTGTAGATTTTCCAACGCTGAACACGATGGTGAAGTCAGAATTGCGATATCCCATTCCGTTATCAGATTAGAGCAGACGAACCAGGAAGAACATCTCAAGAAATAACCACGTTCCTTCATCTTCAAAGTGCTCCAGTTTGAGAATGGA
Organism: Leptopterna dolabrata; assembly: GCA_954871275.1. Taxonomy (NCBI): domain Eukaryota; kingdom Metazoa; phylum Arthropoda; class Insecta; order Hemiptera; family Miridae; genus Leptopterna; species Leptopterna dolabrata. Next base: position 8,393,546 of record OX940984.1, on the reverse strand, counting down.
ATGAGATATCGCAATTCTGATTTCACCATCGTGTTCAGCGTACAAAAACCTTTAAAATGAGGTGTCACTTGTCAGACTTTTTCATTTTGGGAATTTATGGGTAATTTCCCCCCCCTAAAACTCCCCCTTAGGGTGACCCGATTCTGCCCATCTTCGAACTTAGCCTGTCGATTGCCAAGACAGATTTTTCGTGCAAATTTGAACTTTTTATCTCAATTCTTTCGAGAGTTATCGTCTGGAATGACACATACATATATAAATATATAAATATATATATAAATATATAAATATATAAATATATAAATATATATATATATATATATATATATACATATAATTTTTGGTGTCTTTCGGCAGGGAATTCAGGATGGTCTGAAACGGATTTTGGTATAAAAATCTTTCGGAAATTCGAGTTTTAACAATTTTGGACCGAGAACAATAGCTTCCTTTTCTTCGAAAATTCGCTAACATAAAAGAAAAAAGATAAAGAAAAAAAAACATAAAAACCAGGCGAGAATGTGGAGGTTGTGGCAAAAAAGTTTGCGTAAAACACTCAACCACTTCAGTAAAGTGCAATAATATTGTCAGTTGCTTGAGAGCGAGGACAGCGAGACAGACTGAACAATCCTGCAAGACTGAAATGATAATTATGTATTTTGTAATTTTGTAATTTTTTTTATTACTTATCATTTCGTAATTTTTTTTTTCATTTCGTAATTTTGGAACTAATGGCTCAGGTTTTTTCTAGTTTCCATCTAGTTTGAATAAAAAAATGACATTTTTACAACAAAAATTTGAAGAAGAATTATTGTCCGAGTGGCCTTTTTGATGCCGATTGCGCTTTTTTGAGTTGTTTGAGGATGTAACATTCATACATGAGTTTAAATATATTTGATTCTAGTTCCTTAGTATCTAGTTTGATTGAAATGAATAATCTAGTTTTTCCACAAACAAACAAAAGTTGAAGGAAAATAATTATTTTCCAAGTGGCCTTCTGAAGCCAATTACGTTTTTTTCGGAAGCAATAGTTTATTTTTATGTTAATGGCTATATTATTTTTGAATAATAAAGAAGTTTTTGATGGAAAATGTGTTTTTTGAGTTGTATCCTAGTTCCTTTGTATTTACTGCAATGGAAAGTAGAGAAACCAGCATGGTGATCATAAAAAAACGTGGGCGGTCAACTGACAGCTGCGCGAGCGCCGGTGTGACTCATGTTCGCGCGAACGCATGAAGGTTAATATTATATGCAGAGAGATCTGGCAACTGTACCTCGTGGGGACGGGGGCAGGTAGGTAGGGTTTTTCAGGGCTGCAGCTCATTCTTCGAATACCCATAAATCACTTGATTTGTTTCTCCTGACCTGTGATGCCTGGAATCAGCAGTGGGACAGGTACGTTCCTGGTAAGCCGAGAGGAGCTGCCCACCGAGAGCAGGGCTACCCAAGTGACTTCAACGAAATCGTCCAATCCCCAGCTCTCTTGGTGAGGTTTTAGCGGCTCCACGTGGAGCCGGATCCCGTTCCTTGGTATTTTACCTCATTTGTTTTTCTATGAAATCCCTTCCTGGGTACCCACAGCGCTGGCACCTGTTCTACCTACCAGAAACCAAAACTGTCAGTTACTTCCCTAAACTCGCGCCGGGCTCATCTGTATCCATCAGTGATGTGCGTGTCTCCCACAAGATCTATCACCAGAATTGGACCAGCTGGCCTCCACCATGAGCTCTATCCTGGTATGCTTCGTATTTTAGTGCATGTATGTACCGTTGTACCATCCCATTTTGCTTCCTCACTACCAAAGGAAGCCTTGGATTCGTGATTGAGTAAAAAAAATTATTTCCTCCAGAATGAGAATTTCCACTACCATTTTGCGTTTCAGACATCGAGGACAGGAGGTTTTGGAAATAAACTGGGGATATTTAGCCTTAATAATGTCTTTGACGAGTTTGTCTCAAAGGCTCTGATGAGCTGTTGGCGGAAAATGTGATGACGTTTCCGGATTGGCCCCTTTCCCCATATAACGAAGTAATATTTGTATTAAATGCAGGAAATTTTCACCCAGAACTTAGCCCTTCAAGTTCGATTTTTGACATTCTGGTCGCAGATTTCAAGGTGGACTACCCTCGACGTGTTCCCCAAGTTTCATCATACCACGGTTAAACGAATAAAACTAATGGGAACAGACCTACTGACAGATAGAGACGAATTACAGGTAGAGATTGCGATGCAGACCGTATTAATTGAACAGAAAAGAAACATGAAATTTCGTAGGTATTAAATCTGAACGATTATTTCCGATAGCAGTTTAAATAAAATTACCATACCTTCCGGAGAACTGCTGAGGGCGAGCGCTTTCGATGTAAGGACACCATCGTCAGGACGTCGAGAGAAAATTCTCGAATCGAGGATTCTCTCGACGGCCGGATGATGATGTCCTAACATTGATAGATAGATCAATGTACATATTTGAAAATTCAAAACAACAAAATATTCAGTACACGTAATACGCCATGGCGTGTTAGCTGCTTGGCAGAGGAAGGCCGTTACAAGTACTACACAAAAAATTAATTATCAAGTTATTCAGTTCAAATTGTTACAAATCTTGACTCCAGTTCATTTCAATGCAATTTTAGTTATTTTATTTTATTTTTTAATCCTAAGTTTTCCCGTTATTTCTTGTTGTTGCACTATTTCACTTGACATTTCAGCCATTACCATGTTCCCCACTTCACATCACACCCATCACTCCCTACTCAAAGTTAAATTCGGCCACCAACGTCCTCCTGTACGACCAAGTTGCTCTATAAAAGCGGGTCAGGACATCTTAGTGGTTTCTTACATAGAAAGCGATTGCCTTCAGTACTTCAGTGACGATCACGACGGATTCCTCCAGAGTGTATGGTAATAAAATTTCGTGTTCCAATTTAATGGAAGACAGAAGGAATTAGGATTTTATTAATATCTATAGATACCTTCTTTGAACGCAAGCCGATAAATTACGATGAGAATTCAACCTTCAAAGAACCCAGACTGGTCTACCTCCGCCATCTTCTATCATAGCGTTCGGGGTCGGTTTTTACATAAGAATCGGGAAAGGAGAACTCGACTTGCATAAATCACTGAATACGTCTTGATCTGGCCTAGAAGTCTGGAATCGTTATACTTATTCAAATTAATCATAGGTTTATAGATAAAGGGAGCTAGGGGTACGGAATAAATTATAGCTCCGGCGAATCCCAAATCAACCGTTCACAGTTCGCACGACCTACACTCCATTTTGGTTCATTATTTTCAATACCCGAAGCACTATGGAATCGAGCATGCGAGAAAAAAAGAAAAGAAAAGAAAACCAGTCATGCAGCATGGCTATAAGAGCGAATTTTCAAAGAAATATGCGTGCTATTGTGTAAAAATATGATATAGCTGGAAACCATACAGCTTTTCGTAAAATTATATATTATCATTTTTTCGTGATTTTTGACCCTTGTACAGTAAAATGTGACGCACTCTTTTTAAAGAAAAATATTTTCATCATCGAAATAAACGTCAAGTGAGTTAATATCGAGTTTAGCCTTTATAGCAATTTCAGCCCACCCAAAATCAAATTTGACCCCTATTCTGCATGCAAAACAAATGAAATGGTATTTTTCTGTCTTTATTCACCCTTTACTCACACTTTCAGTTATTTTGATAAGGTGTTCGTGATTTTGGCCGTTTATACAGATTTTGACCCCTAAAAATTTAAGCATTTGTGAAAATTGCTCATCTTCGAACTCATATTTTTGTTTGGCAATACGAACATTTTGGCGAAATTTAAAATTAATATCATGTAGCAAAGGTCAGATAATTATTGTCTGGAGTGGCACAAACAAATATATGTATTTAAATACGTACATTTGTATATATATATATATGTGTGTGTGTGTGCATAGACATTTATGTTGAAATTTAGGGATGAATTCAGGATGGTCTGAAACGGATTTGCCTATACAAAATTATCAATAATTCATGATCTGAAAATTTTGGAAAATCGCTAAAAAAAATAAAATTGTAACCCACCCCCCATTTGAAGATTTGCGTTTTCAAGGTAGGTAGAATCCGAGAATGGAATTTAAAAAAATCTCTGCCCGTTTGTCGTACTTCGCACTTTCTTTAGTTACCATGAACCAAGATTACAATCTAGTCATCTCTGAGGGGTGAAAAATAGCGGTTGAAATTTTCAGAACGCCGTAGCCCGAAAACTTTCAGTGGAAGGGTATGGTTTTTATGACATTTTAGCGAATTTTCAAAGAAAATGAAGCTATTGCAATGGCTTCGAAATTTAAATAATATAAATTTTTGGAAATTTTCTTCATAGAAATCCGTTTCAGACCATTCTAAAACGATTCCTGAAATTTAACACTTTTTTATATGTATATATATATATATATATATATATTTATATATTTATTTATATATGTGTCACTCCAGACGATAACTCTCGATAGAATTGAGATAAACAGCTCAAATTTGCACAAAAAATCTATCTTGGCAATCGAAAGGCTAAGTTCGAAGATGGGCGAAATTGGCCTACTCTAAGGAGGGTTTTGGCGCATTTAAAGTGCGCAAAAATTACCCAAAAATCCCCAAAATGTTATTTTCCAACAAGTGACCCCTCATTTTAAAGGTTTTTGCACGCTGAACACGATTGTGGAATCGGATTTTAGATATCTTGATCCGTTCTCAAATTAGAGCATTTAAAGTGCGCAAAAATTACCTAAAAATCCCCAAAATGTTATTTTCTAACAAGTGACCCCTCATTTTAAAGGTTTTTGCACGCTGAACACGATGGTGGAATCGGATTTTAGATATCTTGATCCGTTCTCAAATTAGAGCATTTAAAGTGCGCAAAAATTACCCAAAAATCCCCAAAATGTTATTTTCCAACAAGTGACCCCTCATTTTAAAGGTTTTTGCACGCTGAACACGATGGTGGAATCGGATTTTAGATATCTTGATCCGTTCTCAAATTAGAGCATTTAAAGTGCGCAAAAATTACCCAAAAATCCCCAAAATGTTATTTTCTAACAAGTGACCCCTCATTTTAAAGGTTTTTGCACGCTGAACACGATAGTGAAATCGGATTTTAGATATCTAAATCCGTTCTTAAATTAGAGCATTTAAAGTGCGCAAAAATTACCCAAAACTAGGATAATCTTTAAACTCTTACCCCCACCCCCTTAGAGTGGTCAGATTGAAAAATGTGAGAAGTATTAATTGAAGACGAGAGTTCGAAGCAAAAAAGGGGGAGGCAAACGATTAGTACAACTCCTTGAATTTACCCACAGCGATCAAATAAATAAGCACTTAGTACAATTACGTAATAAACAAACGGTAGAATCAGGATGGACAAAACGTACAAATTAAAATAAATACGAAGAGAATATACATAGAAAACCAAATTTTAGACCGAAGTTTTCCTTTATTCAAAACCATAGCCATTAATTCGAATATTTCTTTGAAAATTCGCTCATTAAGTCATGCTGCATGACTGATTTTTTTTTGAATTGATTAAGAATTTTAGGTGTTTTTGAGACCACCCGGAACAGTAGGTATACGTCCAGCCGTTCGTTCTCAGTCAGGTTCTGATGTTTGAACCGAGAAGCTTCGTCAAGACGTCAACATAAGTGTTAACCATACGGTATACTCATCAACTCCAGCCCAATTGTCGTTGACGGGGAACAGCAGATTATAATCACGCATGGTTTTATGAAATCTAGTTCCGTCATATTATTCCATTTGAAGATTGATGTTTATTTGGGATTTTATTGATAGTTTGGTACTTTTCTACCTATTTGTTGATGATAAGAAGTCAGTTGTTCACGGCCAAACGATTCATACAAATAAAGTGAAAATTTTGGAACATGCAGCAACCACCATCATTTCAAAAATGACGGGTTCGCGGTGCCAAAATGACGCGTTACAGGAGATGTGGGCGTTGGAAAAATGCATATTTATGTACCTGTGACTGCCAGACGTTAGAGAGCTTATACTGCTATTTTTATCGTTTATGTGTAATAGTTATGTGTATGTGTATGTGCGTGGGTAGGTCGGTATCCACCACAATAAATGCCCTACTATGTCAGGGACTTGAATTGGAATTCAGTGATCTACGCAGAAGGGGGAACGGTTTATTATTTAATAAGCCGCTGTGTAATAATTTGCACAGTTTTTCATAATACCACTGTAGACATCAATTGTTTCCTACAGAGTGGGACAGTGATTGCATCATGGTCCAGTTCCTCGCAGCATCCAATACGAGTACTAATGCCAAGGTTACCCTGGCCGTTGACATTTATTGGCCGTCTCCGCCAAGGAATGCGACTCTCGACCGTTTTGTACATTTTACATCAAATCTTTTTGTTGTTATAACTTATTCGAACGGACTCGATTTTACTTATGCTAATCGCCCTCACATCAGAGGATTTGATAACTAAAAAGGAACTTCTTAACTCGATTCCACGTTTTTTCCTTTTTCATTTTTCACTGAGACATCGAACGCTCTTCTTCGACTTCAAAGGCCATTTATATTTGTTAACAAAATCGTACAAAAACTGTAATATAAACCAGCAATGACCTAATGACTAATCCGAGTGCCGATCTACACTTCAGATTGCAGTCAACTATTTTTTGTTTTACCGGTTCTTGTCTCGTCTTCTTCTCAACTCTTCTGGTTCGTTAAAAAAACGGTATTCAAATCGGTTCAGCCGTTGGGTTGGTGATATTCGTTATAGCATTCCGGTACCTGTCGACGTCGACGATTTGGATCAGTGGGTTCGGGACCAAGTCGACAGAGTTGCATAGTACTCAGTGGGGGATCCAGGATTTGGATGGAGAGGGGAGGGGGAGCTAACCGGAAACTGTTTGAAAAAATCGTAACCCAAAGCGGGGTTTTCATTTATATTTTGGTCTTTTAAATCGACATCAAAGTGCATTCATTATTTCAAATACAATCGTCACACTTTCCCTCTACAGTATATTAACATTTTATGAAATACCGGTCTACTACAATATGGTTATAATTAGTGTCACTGGCACAATGCATAACAGGCACTTTACTTTAAAATTTATGCACTTATTAATATTTATTGTGGTTCCTCTCAAATCCCTACATCAACCACTCCTATGTAATACTGAGCGATTTAACCAAATAAACAAAGGGAAAGTAAGAGAAGGGTCCTTTCCATCAACCGCCATCGCCGTCAACGGTCATAACGGCTGATTGTGGACGGGGGACGGGTGGTTCTGTAATAATTTACCATTGTGTAATAATTTACCCATCAATAATACTCCAACGTTTGTTCAGGTTTCAAAAGTACCTACTAACAAAAACCAATAGATCCATAATTTTTCAAATAAAATATGTCGTGGTATCCTCCCAGAACCACAACTCTACCATGTGAAAATTAAGATCTCGCCAAATAAACTTAGAAGTGGGGACGGAAGTCGCAGGAGAGCTGAGGGACAATCTGGGGATCCCCACCATCCTCCACTAGCTGGAGGATGGAGGGAGACGGCTCCCAAGCCTATAAAAACTCGCCTGCTTCGCTTTTATAACCATTCTACGCTCTCCTCTAGTTGCTGACTACTCTCTCTCCTCCTTGCCTCATCTCTCTCCTTACCTAAAAGATCTTGGGCATGGTGGTGATTCGCTCATAACCAAACCAAGCAACCTTCCAAAAAGATCCTGGGCATGGTGGTGGTCCACCCATAACCAAACCAGGCAACGAACCCGAAAAGATTCCGGACATGGTGGTGATTCGCTCATAACCAAACCGGACAAAAACGCTCCAAAAAGATTCAGGGCATGGTGGTGGTCCGCCCATAACCAAACCGGGCACATCAACCCTCGACACCGCTCCTAGTGGATGTGCGTCAAATTTATATTCACTACAAAATAATATCCTAGAACAACCAAGTCGACTTCATACAGCCAACCGTGGTTATAATCAGGTGCCTCTAGCGATGATTATCTGGGCCGGATTTATACCGCTTGATTCACGATCATGTTGACGAAGCTTTTCTGTGGAAACGACAGACAGACATATTTTATTATTTATTGCATTTTCGGATTCTACTTACCTTGCAACGTAAACCACCAAATTTTGAGGAGGGGTTAACTTTTTTTTCATGCTCGATTCCAAAGGTTCATTATTGAAAATAATAAACCAAAAGGATTAGCTACATGATATTTTTACATCAAAGGAATCACATACTCATGGATCACAGTCAGAAGAATTGTGCTCCATTTGTAACAAACATGAAAATGATTGATTTCATGCCTTCACTACGCACACATACAACAGGCATAGGTATTTGAAACTGAATGAAACCGTAGTCTGACACGAAAAAATTTAGCTAAAATATTATTAAACTAAAAAAACAAACAAACGAGAAACAGATTCAGTATAATACCAGTCATTTCGACTCAGTTTTATTGTGCGCGAGGTAGGATTTTTTGTCCTATACACAAATAAATAATATTATTATTCTAGAGATATGATTAACAATATAATATATATATTACACCGTAGATTAATTCGTGCTTTCCTAAGAAATGAATGAAAGAAGAAAAACTTAAAATTAGAATAAACAGGCAGAAATATAATAATTAAGTATTAGTGAGCTAACGTGAGGAGTGAACATAAACAAATATATATTTAAATAACGTGAATGGGAAGGTTTTCGACCTATGGATAGATAGATAATGCGGTGGTTTCTCGAGTTTCGGTCCGGTGAAATAAAAATCCATTATTTGGGCAACGTTTCAGAATACTTTTATTTTACTTTCAAGCCCTACAACAATAAAAACATGGGAATCAAGACTCAGATTTGGTAGGTAAACAAGTTAAAATGTGGGTCAAACCAAGACTAGATACTATTTAGTTGAAAATTATGACTATTTTGATAATTGAAGAGGCAAAAAATGCGTGACATATTAATTTATTGTGCTTAAAATCTCGGGAGCAGGAAAACTTAACAGAAACGTGTTAATATAGCAAGTTCTGGTTTCTGACCCTATGTAATATAAGATTTAACCAAATAAACGAGGAGAACGACGAGCCGAGCGACGCCTCGGGGAAAGGACCAGAAGGGCCCCCTCCATCAAGCGCCCAACATTTCTCAACGGTCGCAACGGCCATTGGCCGAGGGGGGGGGGGGGGGGGTGGGGATGTGGAGGCACCGACCTGCGACTTCTATCTTCTCGACCAGTCAGTCAGTCTCTCTCCCTCTCTTTCTCTCTCTCCTACCCTTCCATGCACCTGCTGTGGTGATAACCGTGGGACGCCTGTCCCTCTCCTAGTACTCGCTGTGGTGATAACCACGAGGTGCTAGCCTTCTTCCTCTCGTCGTCTGCTGTGGTGATAACCGTGGGACGTCTCTTTCTCTCCTAGCACTCGCTGTGGTGATAACCGTCGGACGTATCTTTCTCTCCTGGCAATAGCTGTGGTGATAACCACGGGGTGCTAGCCTCCTTCCTCTCGGCGTTTGCTGTGGTGATAACCGTCGGACGTATCTTTCTCTCCTGGCAATAGCTGTGGTGATAACCACGGGGTGCTTGCCTCCTTCCTCTCAGCGTCTGCTGTGGTGATGGCCGTGGGACGTCTCTCTCTCTCTCTGTCCTAGCACTCGCTGTGGTAATAACTCTGGGGTGCTAGCCTCCTTCCTCTTGGCGTCTGCTGTGATAATAACCACGGGACGTCTCTCTCTCTCCTAGCACTCGCTGTGGTGATAACCCAGGGGTGCTAGCCTCCTTCCTCTCGGCGTATGCTGTGGTAATAACCGTCGGACGTATCTTTCTCTCCTGGCAATAGCTGTGGTGATAACCACGGGGTGCTAGCCTCCTTCCTCTCGGCGTTTGCTGTGGTGATAACTGTGGGACGCCTCTCTTTCCTCTAGTACTCCCTGTGGTGACAACCACGGGGTGCTAGCCTCCTTCTTCCCGGTGTCTGCTGTGGTGATAACCGCGGGGTGCTAGCCTCCTCTCCAACTAACGCCTGCTGTGTTAGACCTCCTTCAACCTTTCCAATCCAACCCTACCCTATCACCACACGTGACAAATTTATTGTGCTTAAAATCTCGGGAGCAGGAAAACTCAACAGAAACATGTTAATATAGCAAGTTCTGGTTTGTGATCCGAACACTAAAAATATGTTCTTACTCAGCTATCTAAAGTAAATCGCTTTATGCACGAGGTGCATGCGTAGAATCTTTTTTTTCTCTATAGAACTTTGTAGAGATGATTACGAATCTCCCAATTAGGCAAATTTGGTAATAAATACGCTATACAATAGGTACAGTTTCAACAAGGCCAACCAGTGGCCAAAGACCAAGGACCAATCTCTATAATATATCTCCGCAGTTAGAAAGGAGTGAATTCTTTTGCATAATTAAGTTCCTTTTGTGGAAATTATTTCTTATAACATATACATATATATTATTTAAATGATTTAAACGAATGGTCCCTCCACAGAATGCCGAGCTATCAACGACCAAACTAAAAACTCCCTAATCCATCCAATAATAAGTACTCCACCGTGATCTCTAAAATCATCATAATTTCGTACAACTGAGTGATAACATTGCCCCCGAAATTCCTCGTTTAATTCCAGTTGATTCACGGAGTTGAAACGTTTTTACCGCCGCAGTTCGCGGCATTTTTAACAATTTCCGGGCTTCTCCACTTAGTTGTAATTGGATTTGAGGGAAGAATAAACCTTTTATTTACTCCCCTTCTGATTTGAGTGGTTTAATTGCGTCATTTTTATGGGCTTACGTTAATCACATTCAGCCAAACTCCGATGAAAATACGTTACGTGAAATGATTTCGTTTCTTTTCCATTTCAGAGTATTCTGAACCCATCTCTGAGTTTCAACTTTCATATATTACATATGTATAATAACTATATGTCTGTATAGAAGATATCACGAGGATCATGGATATTATACCATGTTTTATGGGTCCCCGAATGGACATTACCCACTTTTTAGGCGAATGCCCACTTTTTCCAAGGTTTTTGAGTGTTTGTTGGATGGGGGGGGGGGGGGGGGGGGTGATGAACCACCAAAAAGAATTGTCAAATCAAAAAACAATCGAATGAACAATGTAGGGAATTTAATTCACCTCAAACCTCGAAGTATGCTGTTTCGATTTTAGTGAATTTTCAACGTTTTATGAAAAATTACGAAATTTCGAAACGAATGTCAATGTTCTAAACAAAAATTATATATTTGTCTACGTGTCATTCCAGACGATACCTAACTGTCTGACCTTTGGCTTCGAGATGAAAAAATCTGAAATTTCGCAAAAATGCTTGTAATGGCAAAGAAGTGGATGAATCCTAAGTTCAAAATGCTGCAAATTATCACACAACGGTTTATTATTCACCTGTATAGATGCACCTTCTTCGTAGATCACTGTTGCCTGTGGTCAATACCTACCGTCGAGCCCCCCCCCCCCTCCGAGGAGAGCCCTAAATCGCGTAGGTACTGGGGCCGGAAATATTGTACTAACACCTGCGTGTTCCAACCCCTTTCATTTTACCTTTTACATGTTTCCATAAATATGTGAAATGTATACCACGATTCCAGAAATATTTGCAGCTATTGTCAATTGTAGTTATTTTTATTTTTATTTTTACCATTCATTGCCTCACGATGAGTTCGGTTATTTTACTCTTTGGCCTGGTGGACTCGTCCCCTGCCACGGGCTATAGCTCATATTGGGGAATAATTTCCGCCCGTTTTGGTATTTTTTATACATGAACCTGAAGTTGTAATATTATGACATTAAAGTGCATATTTATTTTTGTTTTGTTTTTCTGGAAAGGAAATAAACGATTGAGAAAAAAAAAATAAATGATAGAATTCTCGATTCCACCGCATATATATGAAACTGTAATTCCCGGGCCGGCTCCAGTACTCGGTTTAGGGCTTTCCTGGGAGAAGCTCGAGGGTAGGTATTGACAACAGAAAACAGTGATCTACGCAGCAGGGGCATCTACACAGGTAAATAGTAAACCGTTGAGTAATTAGCGGTAATGGCCATTAATCGAAATGTAGACTAATTTGGGAATTTGTGCCCAATTAGTCAGGGGTAGGGTTACCAGACATACTCTTTTTTAGGACCTTCCCTCTATACTCTTCTCTCTGTTCTTACCAGAGCCTGATATACTTTTTTTTCAATACGCAGAGAAGAAAACTTGAAAAAAGTAATGATGACCTACCTAGGTATATCTTTTTGCTAAATACCTTGATCCAACCTAAAGTCACCTCCTCTTCTTCCTCCACCTCCACTATATTTTTATATTATAACACATGAATTCGGTGGCAAATTTACAGTAGAAATTGTGGACGTTTTCGTACGACGATAGGATGTTGATTAAAAGAGATAAGCTTTGCTGAATATCACGCAATCAGTGAAAAAGGGAAGAGTGTTGTTGCCTTGGGGTATTTTGTAGACAAATCTGTTGGTTTTGAGTTCTGGTTTGGCGCCCCACCGTTTTCAGAGCCCACGCACCGCTACTGCCTTAAGTCACTTGTAAAATGGAAATGGAATAAAAGGTGGAGTTGAACTTTTGTTTATTATTCCGTGAATAATACGCCTATGTATTCGCTCAGCCAACAATTTTTATAACACCCCCTCAAAATGTGTTCGTTTACGTTTCAAGGTGCGTAGATTCCAAAAATGCAATGTCCGTCCGCCGTATCATGCATATCTACTCCAATTTCGGTCAAAAAAATTCGTTCTTTCGCACACATGCTCCATTTGGGCCATAGTTGTTTCCCGAAACTTTTCAGCCCGATCGGAATATACCCAGGGTTGTTATGAGTGAAAATGTGTATAAAAATAGGTATTTTTTGTGTTTTAGTAACTCGAGCATTTGAGGTAGGTATCGTTTTCCATGTTTTTTTTGGGGCGAGAAGACAGAATAATATGACGTCGATTTTGACCAAAGAGTGGAAAATTGAGGTTCTACCGAAGGTTCTGCTCCCAAAATTGATTTTTTATAGTCAAAAACCTGGGAAATCGTCTGAAATCACAATCAGTTTGTATAATAACACTAGAAAAAGTGTCAACAGGTGAATCAAGACAATTAAATGGCACTATCAATGATCAAAGAAAATTCGAAAAAAAAGGCGCGTACCTAAATAAATATGTCAATTATTTCACATGAAAGGAACAATAAATAAACAGCCAACTTGAAATGACACATCTAGCTTATCCTCGATTTGATTTCATTTGAGGGACTTTTCTTTTCTTTTAGGAGTAGCTGATGTCTGATCTTTTGTTACGTTCTTCGCTTGTGAATGTGTTATTATTAACTGAACTCTGACCTCACAGGCGGGCATGTGCCCAAGTGAAGTCAGAATTTCCAAGATATATTTGTTTTTCGCTTAAGGAATTTAATTTTTTTTTGCGATATGATGTATTTTTACTTGTCAATCTGTGGAAATAAAAATACTAAAAAAAACCATTTCTGTAGGTGTGCCCGATAGATTAATAAACCCTAGTGACAAGGACTTTGCAGCGTTTTTTCCCGAAGGAGACCTGGTAACCCTAGTCAGGGGCAGTGATTGTCTGGAATTTTGTTGAAATTTTAGTGATGAATTCAGAATTTTCTGAAAAGTATAAGAAAGTGAAATGTAATAAAAATGTTGGATTCATTGCAGCAGGGTTGGATTTCCCCTTTGTAAATTCGCTGGAAACCTGTGAGAATATTAGGCGGGAACAACGCCGGCCGGCTCTCGAGGAATTTAGGTTGAATCGAAGACGAGTGGGTCGGGTCGGCGTACAACTCGACTCGTAGGGGGGGGACGGCCCCGAAGGGTGGGGCGAGCGTAGCGTGGCCTTCGCGCCCGCCGCATGCCTCACCAAAGTAGTCCCATCGTTTGACTTCGAATCTCTGACGATACTCAGTGTCAGCGGTGGAAAACGACGGAAAACCCCGTGCGAAGACGAACCGCCGTCGTCCGTCCGGGTTCCGTTCCCGTCGGAACCGGGGGAGTCGTGGACGTTTTTCCCCCGGGGGGGTTTAAAGACCCGAGTTGAATGAAGGCCCCCGAGCCGGCGGGGCACTGCGGGTTGGCGGCTTTCGAGTTTGACAACCGCTCGGGGCTCTGTCGGCGGGTTCCCGCCGTCTCCCGCGCTTCCTTGCCGGGGCCCGCCCGGTTTTGATCGAGTTTTATTCAAAGTATTGACGCAGCTCGACGGAAACTGTCTGCACCTTTCGACCTCGGTTTCCCGACTCGCTGACGTCTGATTTTTAATAAAACCGACGACGCTTCCCTAATTAAATAGAATTTTCCGAACTGTAATTCGCCTTTTCGGTTCTTTTAAATGCCACTTCCCCACCACCGCCGGCGAGTTTAAATGGCCCGGCCCTCTCTCCCCGGGACCAGGCGGTCATTCCCCAGAAAAACGGAGTTATTGAAAAAAAAAAAAACCGCTGCAAAGTCCTTGTCACATGGGTTTATTATTCTGTTGGACATACTACAGTTGGGCGCACTACAGAAACGTTGGCGTGTTATTATACAAATTGATGGTGATTTCAGACGATTTTCCAGGTTTTTGCCTCATAAAAAATCAATTTTGGCAGCTGAACAGGGTAGAACCTCAATTTTCCACTCTTTGGTCAAAATCGACTTCATATTTGGTCTTCTCCTCCTCAAAAACATGGAAAAAGATAACTGAAAAGCTTACTTTACTAAAACACCAAAAAACCCTATTTTTACACCCATTTTGGTTTATTATTCTGTGAATAATACACCTATGTATTCGCTCAGCAAAAAATTTTTATAACACCCCCTCAAACTTTTTTCTTTTACGTTTCAAGGTGCGTAGATTCCAAAAATGCAATGTCCGTCCGCCGTACGCCGTCCACCGTCCGCCGTACGCCGTCCGCCGTATCACGTGTACAGGCTTCATTTTCGGTCTAAAAAAATCGTTCTTTCGCACACATGCTCCATTTGGGCCCTAGTTGTGTCCCGAAACTTTTCAGCCCGATCGGAATATACCCAGGGGTGTTATGAGTGAAAATGTGTGTAAAAATAGGTACTTTTTACGTTTTAGCAACATATTGGTAACATGAGCTTCTGAGATATCGTTTTCTATGTTTTTGGGGACGAGAAGACCGAATATGAAGTCGATTTTGACCAAAGAGTGGAAAATTGAGTTCTACCAAATGTTCAGCTCCCAGAATTGATTTTTTATGAGTCAAAAACCTGGGAAATCGTTTGAAATCACCATCAATTTGTATAATAACACTGGAAAAAGTGTCAACAGGTGGATCAAGACAATTAAATTGTACTACCAATGATCAGAAATTATTTATATTAAAAAAAAACGCTGCAAATCCCTGCACAACGGTTTATTATTTTGTACAGAATACCCTTCTGTTACACATCACAGCCCTCTGTATAGATAACCCGTATAATATATAATATAATATGTACTACTCTATACATATTATGTGAATCGCAATAGTAGTAGCGGTTAGTACCTAACCCCGTACTCGTTACTAGGTACCTACCTAAATCACGAGTTAAATGTTGCTAAAATAATACAGCCGATGACAAACAGTAACTAAAACGGCAAAAAGAAACGCAAATAATGAAGTTCTAAAGGAAAATTGTTGATGTGGAGTGAAATAGATGCCCCTTCTGCGTAGATCACTGTTTTCTGTGGTCAATACCTATGATGAACCGTTGTGTAATAACTTGCCCACCAATAATACTTCAACGTTTGTTCAAGTTGCAAAAGTACCGATCAACAAAATCCAGCCCCTTCTTAGTAGATGAACCGTTGTGTAATAATTTAACGTTGCGTAATAATTTACCGTTATGTAATAATTTACCATAGTGTAATAATTTACCCATCAAATATACTTCAACGTTTGTTCAAGTTTCAGAAGTACCTACCAACAAAATCCAATAGTCCATCACTTATCAAATGAAATAATATCGCAGAACAACCAACTCGACTTCTGATTATAATCAGGTGCTTCCTAGTGATGATTATCTGGGCCGGATTTATACCGTTTGATTCACGATCATGTTGACGAAGCTTTTTGGTGCTCACGAACGGCTGGAAGTGCGATGCTCCGGGTGGTCTCAAAAAATTGTTTAGCTCAAGACAAATTTAATAACGTAAAAAACCCCATACCCTTCTATCGAAGGTTTTCGAGATACGGCGTTCTGAAAATTTCAACCCTTATTTTGAACCCCTTAGAGATGACTGACAGTAACGTCGAGCTTCGAGGACCAACTAGACCCCGAACGGAACCTATAACCCGAATTTCATCAATTTTGTTTCATGGTGACTAAGAAAAGTGGCCAGTACGGCGTACGGCGGACAGACAGAAATATTTGTATTGCATTTTCGGATTCTACATACCTTGAAACGTGAACCATCAAATTTTGAGGTGGGGGGGGGGGGGGGGGGGTTAGAATTTTTTTATTTCTTTTTCATGATCGATTCCAATGGTTCATTATTGAAAATAATACTTATACCAAAAATTTTAAAAAACTACCCGGAAGAAGTGTAATGATATTTTTGTGATGTAGGTAGATTAGTTGAATCTCTTTAACCTCAAGTACAAACCTAGTTTTTTTATTGGTAAAGTATACAGGTATGGGAATATGCCGACTTTCTCTCTTCATGGGCTCAGAAAGGGTTTGAGTTTCGGGGGCAGACAGGACTTGGGGTTGGGTTCTAGAAAGGGCATGTACGAAATTTGACTCCATTCCGACAATTAGGGCGCGGTGGAGGGAAAAAATACCGTAACTGGCCACTAAGCGATGAGCATAAGAAGAAGAGAAGAAGAAGAAAGAAGCATAAGAAGAAGACGTCAGCTCGACATTTATTGCAATAAAAATAATCGAAAATATTACAATAAACCCGAATAACATAGTACGGAGCTTTAGTAGTGGTAGAATCTTGAATGAAGGTGGTAAAAACCAAACACAACACACAACCATTGAACGAGTTGATAGGTAGGAACGAAATTTTCCGTTTTATTTGACCTGTCTTGTCATAGTATTTTCCTGTTCATCTTCGTACCATTTCCAAATAATCATGAAAATTAACAGTTTGGAACTGGCTGTGCCACCAAAGTCGGATCTCCTGACTTGGATTCTCCAGTTTCACCTCCACATCCTACCATTTGCTATAGTTTAATTACACCTAGGAGAAAGTGCGTACATCATCGTCAAGGGACTCATCACTTTGCAACAAGAAAATAAATTAATACCTATTTAGTTTTGAAAAATGCACCTACCCCCATTGTTGCTATGAGTAGTTTTACTACCTAATATGTTTCATAATTACCTGTATATATGTTAAATGATGATTACCCTCGACTTTGTAGTTATTTAAGGAAATATTACTTACAATAAATCGAAATAACAAAGTTGCACGTACCTTTAGTAGTGTGTACAATCCGAGAATGAAGATAGAATCCAGTTCGTAGCACAAACCGCATACACAACCACTGATCAACGCGGGCCAATCAGTGCACACACGTTATTCATCGGATTGCCCATATCACTTCACGCGGTTAATCGGCGGATCACTCCGAGGCGATTCGAGAAAACACACAAAAATATATAATCTAGTCCAGGAATTATTGTTTAAAGATGAATTTTGACGAAAAACTACCACAAACCTACCATCCGTCGCGGGTGATCGAGGGACTGACGTGAGGGGCGGCAGGGTGGGGAAGGTGGCGGTGAGGGGAAAGTAGGCACTTAGGTACTTGTAACTTTAATTATTTTCCCCTTTATTTTACCCGACTTATTGTCTTTACCTGTTTTTACACTTTTCGAAAAAAATCCACGAAATGATTGAAGTTACCGATCTATGTGGCACTGGGTCTGCCCGCCAGAGCTTAAACTCTCCAGATTTAGGTTAATACTTGGAATTTTCCATCTATTTTATTGGAATTGGTCATTAATACGATCTTGAATTTTCATAAACCACCAATGGTTGTATAGTTGGTGTTTTAATCGTTCCAAGTAACTACATCATGTTGTGAACTGATGCCCTCGTGGCACAACCAGTGCCACATAGATAAGTAACTTGTATATTATTATTTCTTCGATTGTTTGAAGCAGTTAGGAAAAGAAAAACACAATGAAAATTCAGGTAAATGTAAAAAAATAAAATAAATAAATAACTAAATAAATTTTAAAAAATCGAGTGAATACCTACCTACCCCACCACGCCCAGCCACATCACCTTCCCCACCCTGCCACCCCTCTCTATTAGTCAGTCTGGCCCGATCAACCGCGACGGATGGTAGGTAAGTGGTAGTTTTTATTCCAAATTCATCATAGAAGAATAATTCCTGGACTAAATTGTACTGTGTTATTGTGAGTTTTCTCCTCGAATCGCCTCGGTATCCGCCGATTTAATCGGGAGAAGTGATATGGGCAATTCGAAAACCAACGTGGGTGCATCGTCGGCCCGCGCCTATGATGATTGTGTTCAGAGCTGCGATTTGGATTCCACCACCTTCATTCACCGACCATCCAGTACTAAAGGTACCGTAAAATTTTGCTCTTTAGGTTTATTGTAAGTAATATTTTCTTTATAATTTATAAAGTTGAGGATCCTCTGGTGGCACACCCCATGCCACGTAGACATACCTACCTACCTTACCTACACATTTCTTTAATTGTGTGGATAAGTTACGAAACGAAAAATACAATGAGAATTCAGGCAAATGAAAGGGAAAATATTAAGTAAAAACCTACCAAGGCCCACCCTGTTGATACTTTCTTGTAAGTCCGCTATTGGTTGGTACGGTAGTTTTTCGTCAAAATTGATCTTTAAACAATAATTCCTGGACTAGATTATACATTTTTGTGTGTTTTCTCCTGGAATCGCCTCAGTATTATCCGCCGAATAACCCCGAGAAGTGATATGGGTGATCCGATACCTCACGTGAGTGCAGGTTAACCTGTATTATCAGTGATTGTGTTTTTGATTATTAGTGCTGCGATTTGGGTTCTACCACCTTCATTCTCAGATCATCCGCTACTAAAGGTAAGTACAACTCTTGTTATTTCCCTTTATTGTAAGTAATATTTCCTTATAACGATACACGTGAGTGTAGTAGCAAAATCACGAATTTAGGTATCTACTTGGGAGTTTCTACATATTTGATTGAACTTAGTGATTAACACCATCTGGAATTTCCAAAAACTACTGATAAGGGACCTATACTGTGTTCTCATCGTTCCAAGTACCTGTCTGAATCAGGAGAATCGTTGCTCTGGTGGCACACCCCATGCCACGTAGACATACCTACCTACCTTACCTACACATCTTTAATTGTCTGGATAAGTTACGAAACGAAAACCCTGCAAAGTCCTTGTCACATGGGTTTATTATTCCACTGGAAATACCTACAGAAATGTTGGCTGTTAATTTATTGTTTATTTCATGTGAAATAATCGAAATAGCTATTTCTGATGGTTTCCACAATTTTTGGCCCCTAAAACACGAATTAGGTAGGTATGTACGCTCCTTTTTTTTTTTTTCAACTTATCTTTGATCATTGGTAGTGCCATTTAACCTTCATGATCCACGTGTTGATACTACTTCCAGTGTTATTATACAAATTGATGGTGATTTCAGACGACTTTCCAGGTTTTTGACTCATAAAAAATCAATTTTGGGAGCTGAACATTTGGTAGAACCTCGATTTTCCACTCTTTGGTCAAAATGGACTTCACATTCGGTTTTCTCGTCCCCAAAAACATGGAAAACGATACCTCAAAAGCTCATGTTACTAACATGTTACTAAAACACCAAAAGTACCTACCTATTTTTGTGCACATTTTCACTCATAACATCCCTGGGTATATTCCGATCGGGCTGAAAAGTTTCGGGACACAACTAGGGCCCAAATGGAGCATGTGTGCGTTTTTTAGACCAAAAATGAAGCCTTTACACGTGATACGGCGGACGGCGGACGGCGGACGGACATTGCATTTTTGGAATCTACGCACCTTGAAACGGAAAAGAAAAAATTTTGAGGGAGTGTTATAAAAAATTTTTGCTGACCGAATACATAGGTGTATCATTCACAGAATAATAAACCAAAAACGCTGCAAAGTCCTTGTCACATGGGTTTATTATTCTATTGGACATACCTACAGAAATGTTGGCTGTTCATTTATTGTTTATTTCATGTGAAATAATCGAAATAGCTATTTCTGATGGTTTCCACCATTTTTGGCCCCTAAAACACGAATTAGGTAGGTACGATCCCTTTTAGCGAATTTTCGAAGAAAAGGAAGCTATTGTTCTCGGTCCAAAATTTTTAAAACTCGAATTTCCGAAAGATTTTTATACCAAAATCCGTTTCAGACCATCCTGAATTCACTGCCGAAAGACACCAAAAATTATATGTATATATATATATATATATATATATATATATATATATATATATATATATATATATATATATATATATATATATTTATATATATATTTATATATATATTTATATATATATTTATATATTTATATATGTATGTGTCATTCCAGACGATAACTCTCGAAAGAATTGAGATAAAAAGTTCAAATTTGCACGAAAAATCTGTCTTGGCAATCGACAGGCTAAGTTCGAAGATGGGCAGAATCGGGTCACTCTAAGGGGGAGATTTGGGGAGTTTTAGGGGGGGAAAATTACCCATAAATTCCCAAAATGAAAAAGTCTGACAAGTGACACCTCATTTTAAAGGTTTTTGTACGCTGAACACGATGGTGAAATCAGAATTGCGATATCCCATTCCATTCTCAAACTGGAGCACTTTGAAGATGAAGGAACGTGGTTATTTCTTGAGATGTTCTTCCTGGTTCGTCTGCTCTAATCTGATAACGGAATGGGATATCGCAATTCTGACTTCACCATCGTGTTCAGCGTTGGAAAATCTACAAACCGAGGTGTTACTCGGCAAAAAATGTTACGTATCCAATACCTACTCTTCTGGTATTCAAAACATTTTTGATTTCCCCCTCCCCCTCCTTCCACCCCAAATTTTACTTTGCGTAAAACTACTCCTGTTTTAATTTTGTATGGTATCAAGTTGGGAAAACATTGGCCGAAAATAAATTTTCAGAAAATTTTAGGCGGAGGAGGAAGATGCCGAAAACTTCGAAAATTCGCTCTTATAGCCATGCTGCATGACTGTGGTTTTTTTTTGGTTTATTATTCTGTGAATAATACACCTATGTATTCGCTCAGCAAAAAATTTTATAACACCCCCTCAAACTTTTTTCTTTTACGTTTCAAGGTGCATAGATTCCAAAAATGCAATGTCCGTCCGCCGTACGCCGTCCGCCGTACGCCGTCCGCCGTATCACGTGTACGAGCTTCATTTTCGGTCTAAAAAAATCGTTCTTTCGCACACATGCTCCATTTGGGCCCTAGTTGTGTCCCGAAAATTTTCAGCCCGATCGGAATATACCCAGGGGTGTTATGAGTGAAAATGTGTGTAAAAACGCTGCAAAGTCCTTGTCACATGGGTTTATTATTCTATTGGAGTTCTAGAGATTTTCGTTGGCTGTTAAATGTATTGTTTCTTTCATGTGGAATGATTGAAATAGCTATTTCTGATGATTTCCACCAATTTTGGCCCCCAAAACATGAAATAGGTAGGTACGCTTTTTTTTTAAGATCATCTTTGATCATTGGTAGTGGCATTTAATGGTCTTGATTCACCTGTTTACACTTTTTCCAATGTTATTGTACACATTTATGGTGATTTCAGACAGTTTTCCAGGTTTTTGACTCATAAAAAACCAATTTTGGGAGCTGAACCTTTGGTAAAACCTCAATTTCCGCGTCTTTGGTCAAAATCGACTTCATATTCGGTCTTCTCGTCCTCAAAAACATGGAAAAAGATACCTCAAAAGCTCATGTTACTAACATATTGTTAAAACGCAAAAAGTACCTATTTTTATACACATTTTCACTCATAACTCCCCTGGATATATTCCGATCGGGCTGAAAAGTTTCGGGACACAACTAGGGCCCAAATGGAGCATGTGTGCGAAAGAACGACTTTTTTAGACCGAAAATGAAGCCTGTACACGTGATACGGCGTACGGCGGACGGCGTACGGCGGAGCGCGGACGGACATTGCATTTTTGGAATCTACGCACCTTGAAACGGAAAAGAAAAAATTTTGAGGGGGTGTTATAAAAATTTTTTGCTGAGCGAATACATAGGTGTATTATTCACAGAATAATAAACCAAAAGGAGCGTACCTTATTCGTGTTTTGGGGACCAAAATTGGTGGAAACCACCAGAAGTAGCTATTTCAATTATTTTATATGAAAGAAACAATAAATAAACATCCATCCTCTCTGTAGGTATGTCCAATAGAATAATAAACCCATGTGACAAGGACTTTGCAGCGTTTTTCTTTAGCTTCCATTATATTTGTATTAAGTTATTTTTTATTTATTATGTTTTATTATGTTATGATGTTACCAGACCATGGTTTGATCACCGATGGTTTGAACACACAATAACTTATTGTGTGTTCCTGACGATGGTTTGATCACCGAAACCGGTATAACAGTGTTTTTTGCGTTTTTCGTGTATTAGTGGAAATGGAATAATTGTTTCAATAACTCCGTTTTTCTTTGAAATGGGTTTCCACGATTTCTTCGCGGGTGATTTAGTTCGTATCGGTCATTCCCTGATCATCATCCCCGTACTGCACAAAATGGCTCAGTCCAAAAACCATTCTGCACCATAATTAACCCAGATAGCCTTGAATTATTTTGCTTCCTCACTACCAAAGGTAGGGAAGCCTTGGACTCGTGATTGAGTAAAAAAAAAAAAATTCGCGTCCTCAAAAATGAAAATTTCCGCAACCATTTTGCGTGTCAAACATCGAGGAACATTTTTGGTTCCGTGTCTTGTCTGTCTGTGGTAATTCCTTTTGACGCCCATAACTACCAGAAATAATGGTGGAAATGGGCTGAAATGGGCGGGTTGGGTCACAGATGATGCCGTACCAAAATCGTTGAAAAAGTACGGTAACTTTCGTCTGCGCATGCGCAAACGTGAAATAATCGAAACGCCCATATTATTGTTGAAATGAGTGCAAACTTGGACACCGATCAGGAATAATATTTTCACAGTTCCAAATGAATTTCATCGGATTCGTAATGTAACTTTCGTCTGCGCATGCGCGAACCTGAAATGTTGACCATTTCCTTGTAACGCTTCTAATTACGCGAAAAATGGTCGTAGTCAGCTGAAATTTGGAGGGTGCACGCAGGTTTAATTGCAGATGACGCCATATCAAAAACATTGAAATCATACCATAACTTTCGTCTGCGTATGCGCAAATGTGAAGTACTTGAAAAACCCATAAATACCTCAAATATCGTTGAAATGAGTTCAGACTCGGAGGGTCCATCAGGAATACTTTGATAATTCCTTACGAATTTCATTGGAATCGTACGGTAAATTTCGTCTGGCGTACGCGCGAACATGAAATGTTGACAGTTTCCTTGTAACACTTCTGACTACGCGAAAAATAGTCGTAGAGGGCTGAATTTTTGAGGGTACACGCGGGTTGGATCGCAGATGGCCCCGTATCAAAATGAACCTACCCAACTGTTCCATACGTTCATGCGATTCAAGTGAGGAAGCTATACTGCCTACTCGAATTATCAGACTGTTTTTCGATTTTCAGAAAGAATTTCGTTAAAATGGTATTTAGGGGTTGCAAATGGACAAAAAAAGAAAAAAAAATCCACTCGCAATACCATGCATAGAATGCCCAGAATAAGGCATCCTTCCAGAAGGATGTCAGGAGAATCCGCTTGATCTCATCAGAATAATCATAATAAATCAATAAACGCCAGAAAAGACTTATAATTGTTGAAATTGTACACTAACATATCCTCTGATAATACAAAGACATATTTATTTGTATTATTAGTATAACAGAAAAAACAATTACAATAGTAAATTACGTTTTATCCCGATTTCTTAAAAGCAACTCTTATTTCGTAAAAAAAAAACCACAATGAGTGATAATGTAACCGTATTGCACCCTACATTCGATCATCGTCTACTGCCCAAACATTAGGGTTTAGTGTGGTACGCTGTGAAGCATGGAACATGCAGAGAACGGTCATATTTCACACTCACTGTAGTGCAATTAAAAAAAAAAAAAAAATACTATTTCTCATTTGAATTGTTTTTTGTTTTTTTTCCCTGAGTGTGTATCGATTGGCAGATCAGTAACAAAATGCTGTATCCAATCAAACCTCGTATCGACTTTTTTTTCTAGTTAGAAGGCCTGCATGAAACCACTCTAAACTGAAGCTAAAATTGAAAGACGAATGATCAAGTTTGCCGCCATCGTATCTGTAGAGTTACCAGGCATTTTGCTCTGACAAATTCAACATTTGGGCAGTGAAAGAGAAATATCACGTTTTTCCACGGATTGAAACTGTAAATAGCGTTCTGATCAGCTCTATCTATTCCACTCATCCCACTGTTGTATGATGAGAACAGTTAAACAGGATATCTGTATGTTTTTCCCTGGAGAATTGGCTGACGGTATTCAGAGGAGTGGCAGAATCATAGCTGGTAGCTGCTGACACCACACTGTTGTCATTCCAGCGAACTATCATCACACCTGTAGTAAAGATGTAAAATAAAGATCGGTAAGAAGGTAAATACACTGCCAAGGTGATGGCACAGGAGCTTCCTCGTCACAATCAGAGTGACCCATTATAAAATAGAACAGACTCGGAAGCAAAATAACATAACATTACATTACATTACATTACATTACATTACATAACATTACATAACGTTAAATATACATATTACATAACATTACATTACATAACATAACATTACATAACATTACATGAAATATACATATTATACATAACATGACTTCCATAATACATTACGTCCATTATACATAACTAGCCTGACCGCTCGCTTCGCTCGCTATCCGAGATTCGCTGTACGCAGTATCGTGGAACCAACAAACGACGGAAAAATCCCTTACCCTACCGGGTATTTGTGCCCAATTTTATCAAAATCCGTCAAGCCATTCAGGAGTTGACCATGGTCGACCATATTTCCGCTATGGTCAGGGAATTAAAAATGCGACGTTGCACAACTTGGGAGCCTACTGGATATTGGTGCCAAATTTGGTCGATATCCGTTGAGCAATTCGGGATTCGACCATGGAGGGGCCCATGGATGCGCTAAGGTCGACCGCGGGGGTAGTCCGAAGGGTCGATCGTAGATATAATTTCACGTAGATTACGAATACGCGATAAAAAATAGGGGTTACCATTCCAATTAACGAAGTTGACCATGGTCGACCATAGTTCCGCTATGGTCAGGGAATTAAAATGCAACGTTGCACAACTTGGGAGCCTACTGGATATTCGTGCCAAATTTGGTCGATATCCATCAAGCCATTCAGGAGTTGACCATGGTCGACCATAGTTCCGCTATGGTCAGGGAATTAAAAATGCGACGTTGCATAACTTGGGAGCCTACCGGATATTCGTGCCAAATTTGGTCGATATCCGTCAAGCCATTCAGGAGTTGACCATGGTCGACCATAGTTCCGCTATGGTCAGGGAATTAAAAATGCGACGTTGCACAACTTGGGAGCCTACTGGATATTCGTGCCAAATTTGGTCGATATCCGTCTAGCCGTTTGGCCGTGCATAGAAGGACAGACAGACAGACAGAGCGCATGCGCAGGGCGAACCGCTGGCTCTATCATGTTGAAATTGATATGGGACCTCAATGGGCCCTACCCGCTTAATCCCTGAGAATTACATTGAAATTGGGTGAAATCTTTGGTTACTACGGCTGTAACAAGGAAATTGAATCTATTTCACGCCAGCGCATGCGCAGAGCGCACCGAGGGTCCGATCATGTTGAAATTCATACTGGAACTCACTAGGCCTTGTCCAAACAACCCTTGAAAATTTGAGCGAAATTGAATCAAAATTGTGAAAGTTATGCGTGTTTGTTGAATTTAACGTTAGCGCATGCGCAGGGCGTACCGCTGGATCAATCATGTTGAAATTTGTATGGGACCTCAAGGGGCCTTATCCGCACCATCCCTCAAAATTTGAGCTGAATCAATTCAAAATCGTGGAAGTTATGGCTGTAACAAGGAAATGCGGAAATTATCCCCGGTATGGGCACCCTGCTATGCAGTGCACAAATACACGTTGGAGAGAGTGCAGAACAAATTTCTTCGATATGTGGCGTATAAGCTTGGCATTGCTTCAACCGATGTGAACTACGAACACGTACGTGGAGTTTGCCGTTTGATGCCCCTTGAGAAGCGTCGTTGCGTGGCTGACCTCACTCTGCTGTTCAAAATCTTAAACAATCTGGTCTCCTGCCCTGTTCTCCTATCCAAGATTAACCTCCGGGTTCCACGTTTGTCTGCACGTTCTTCGCCGTTGTTTGGTATTCCTTTCTCGCCGACAAATTACCAACTAAATCGCCCACTTCGTCGTATCCCACGAACTGCAAACCTCTTTTTGAACTTGAATCCCGATTTTGATTTTTTAATGATTCCCTCTCGAGGTTGAAGGCCGTGGTTCGCGGTACCCCCGATGTGGTCCTATAGTGAAAGATCCCATGTTCCATTTTTCAAATTTTATAGTTTCATCATTGTTTTCCTTTTCCGTAATTATTTTCAGTGCGTAACAATTATAATCATAACTCGTAACAATGTTTACCTATGTCTGTATCTCACTGTCACTGACCTGTTTTGTAATTGGGCTTGCCCGTAATAAAGTAATAAATAAATAATAAATAAATAAATGCGGACAGACTCACAGACTCACAGACTCACAGATTCACAGACTCACAGACTCACAGACCGACAGACACGGAACCAAATTTGTTCAGTAGGCTTTGAAACGCAAAATGCAAGTGGAAATTTTGATTTCTGAAGACAAAAATTTTTTGGCTCACGAAAGTGAACACAAGGCTTCCGCTGCTTCGCAGACTCGGAAGCAAAATTTATTTCCAAGAAACAATAAGGTAAGCGATGGCTTATTTGTAGCTGCTGCTTCAGATCGTAGCCTCTGTAAGCCTAGAGGAAAATCTGTTGTTGGATTGTCTTCTGGACCTGATCCTCATCAACCAGGCGGTCATTCCCTGATCATCATCCCGCGACTGCTCAGTATGGCTCAATCCAAACGCCAGTCCGCACCATAATTAACCCTTCAACAGTCGCGGATCTAAAACGTGTCATTGGTCGCGGCGATTTGACAGATCAATTTCATGAAACTTGCATTTTTGTTGAAATTTGAGGTGTAATAACTCACACCAACTACGTAGAGGGTTGTAGAAGTAGAAAATACGCACGAAATAACGTTTGCAATGAATTTAATGAAAATTCAAGAGTAAAACTTGCACGAATGATAACTTCGATTTCTTCTAGATAACCTCTATCGGTTTATTATTTTCAATAATGAACCTTTGGAATCGACCATGAAAAAAGAAATTGTTCAGCCCTCCCCTCAAAATTTCATAGTTTGCGTTTAGAGGTACGTAGAATAAGAATAGCGAATAAAACGATGCCAAGTCCTTGTCACTTGGGTTTATTATTCTATCGGACATACCTACAGAAATCTTGGCTGTTCATTCATTTTGCTTCCGAGTCTGCGAAGCAGCGGAAGCCTTGTGTTCACTTTCGTGAGCCAAAAAATTTTTGTCTTCAGAAATCAAAATTTCCACTTGCATTTTGCGTTTCAAAGCCTACTGAACAAATTTGGTTCCGTGTCTGTCGGTCTGTGGGTCTGTGAGTCTGTGAGTCTGTGAGTCTGTCCGCATTTCCTTGTTACAGCCATAACTTCCACGATTTTGAATTGATTCAGCTCAAATTTTGAGGGATGGTGCGGATAAGGCCCCTTGAGGTCCCATACAAATTTCAACATGATTGATCCAGCGGTACGCCCTGCGCATGCGCTAACGTTAAATTCAACAAACACGCATAACTTTCACAATTTTGATTCAATTTCGCTCAAATTTTCAAGGGTTGTTTGGACAAGGCCTAGTGAGTTCCAGTATGAATTTCAACATGATCGGACCCTCGGTGCGCTCTGCGCATGCGCTGGCGTGAAATAGATTCAATTTCCTTGTTACAGCCGTAGTAACCAAAGATTTCACCCAATTTCAATGTAATTCTCAGGGATTAAGCGGGTAGGGCCCATTGAGGTCCCATATCAATTTCAACATGATAGAGCCAGCGGTTCGCCCTGCGCATGCGCTCTGTCTGTCTGTCTGTCCTTCTATGCACGGCCAAACGGCTAGACGGATATCGACCAAATTTGGCACGAATATCCAGTAGGCTCCCAAGTTGTGCAACGTCGCATTTTTAATTCCCTGACCATAGCGGAACTATGGTCGACCATGGTCAACTCCTGAATGGCTTGACGGATATCGACCAAATTTGGCACGAATATCCGGTAGGCTCCCAAGTTATGCAACGTCGCATTTTTAATTCCCTGACCATAGCGGAACTATGGTCGACCATGGTCAACTCCTGAATGGCTTGATGGATATCGACCAAATTTGGCACGAATATCCAGTAGGCTCCCAAGTTGTGCAACGTCGCATTTTAATTCCCTGACCATAGCGGAACTATGGTCGACCATGGTCAACTTCGTTAATTGGAATGGTAACCCCTATTTTTTATCGCGTATTCGTAATCTACGTGAAATTATATCTACGATCGACCCGCGGTCGACCATAGCGCATCCATGGGCCCCTCCATGGTCGAATCCCGAATTGCTCAACGGATATCGACCAAATTTGGCACGAATATCCAGTAGGCTCCCAAGTTGTGCAACGTCGCATTTTTAATTCCCTGACCATAGCGGAACTATGGTCGACCATGGTCAACTTCGTTAATTGAAATGGTAACCCCTATTTTTTATCGCGTATTCGTAATCTACGTGAAATTCTATCTACGATCGACCCTTCGGACTACCCCCGCGGTCGACCATAGCGCATCCATGGGCCCCTCCATGGTCGAATCCCGAATTGCTCAACGGATATCGACCAAATTTGGCACGAATATCCAGTAGGCTCCCAAGTTGTGCAACGTCGCATTTTTAATTCCCTGACCATAGCGGAACTATGGTCGACCATGGTCAACTTCGTTAATTGAAATGGTAACCCCTATTTTTTATCGCGTATTCGTAATCTACGTGAAATTCTATCTACGATCGACCCTTCGGACTACCCCCGCGGTCGACCTTAGCGCATCCATGGGCCCCTCCATGGTCGAATCCCGAATTGCTCAACGGATATCGACCAAATTTGGCACCAATATCCGGTAGCCTCCCAAGTTGAACGTAGGCGCATTTTTAATTCCCTGACCATAGCGGAAATATGGTCGACCATGGTCAACTCCTGAATGGCTTGACGGATTTTGATAAAATTGGGCACAAATACCCGGTAGGGTATGGGATTTTTCCTTCGTTTGTTGGTTCCACGATGCTGCTTACAGCGAATCTCGGATAGCGAGTGAAGCGAGCGGTCAGGCTAGTTATGTATAATGGACGTAATGTATTATGGAAGTCATGTTATGTATAATATTATGTATATTTCATGTAATGTTATGTAATGTTATGTTATGTAATGTAATGTAATGTAATATGTATATTTAACGTTATGTAATGTTATGTAATGTAATGTTATGTTATTTTGCTTCCGAGTCTGTTCTATTTTATAATGGGTCACTCTGATTGTGACGAGGAAGCTCCTGTGCCATCACCTTGGCAGTGTATTTTCTTTCATGTGCAATAATTTTATTGAAAAAGCTATTTTTGATGATTTCTACCAATTTTGGCCCCCAAAACACGAATTACGCTCATTAAAAAAAAAACGCTGCAAATCCCTGCACAACGGTTTATTATTTTGTATAGAATACCCTTCTGTTACAGATCACAGCTCTATGTATAGATAACCCAGACGGGTTATTATATAGGGTTCATATTATATAGACTATAATATGATATGTACTATTCTATTATATGCATATTATGTAGATCGCAGACACTCCGTAGGTTAGTACCTAACCCCGTACTCGTTACTAGGTACCTACCTAAATCACGAGTTAAATGTTGCTAAAATAATTCTGCCGATGACAAACAGTACCTAACAAAAAGAAACACACAACATAATGAAGTTCTGAAAAGAAATTGTTGATGAGGAGTGAAAAAAGTTGCAAAAGTACCTACCAACAAACTCCAGCCCCTTCTACGTAGATGGTATAATTTACCGTTCTGTAATAATTTACCGTTGAGTAATGATTTACCGTAGTAATAATTTACCCATCAATAATACTTCAACGTTTGTTCAAGTTTCACTACCTACCAACAAACTCCAATAGAGCCATCATTTTTCAAATTAAATAATATCACAGAACAACCAACTCGACTTCATACTCCGCCAATATATAATCAGGTGATCCCTACCAATGATTGGCCGTATTCACAAATTCCTATTGTGGGCGCGTCTCTGGTTACGAGATTTGGTTTGGATTGTATACAATTTCATTCACACTGGAGTCGAAAATGCCTGTCGGTGCAAACTTCGGGGCCTTACTGTGAACGAACGGCTGGACGTACGATGCTCCGGATGGTCTTAAAAAACTCGCAAGTTCAAGAACTATTTAAAACCGTAAAAATATTTACGTAAAAAAATGGTATAGGCGTTTTGAAAATTTCAACCCCTATTTTGAACCCCTTAGAGATGACTCACAGTAACGTCGAGCTTCGAGGACAAACTAGACGCCGAACGGAACCTATAACCCGAATTTCATCAATTTTTTTTCATGGTAACTAAGAAAAGTGGCCCGTACGGCGTACGGCGTACGGCGTACGGCGTACGGCGTACGGTGTACGGCGTACGGCGTACGGCGGACAGACAGAAATATTTTTATTGCAGTTTTGGATTCTACATATCTTGAAACGTAAACCATCAAATTTTGAGGGGGGGTAAGAATTTTTTTTTTCATGCTCGATTCCAATGGTTCATTATTGAAAATAATAAACCAAAATTATCTTTGATCATTGATAGTGCCATTTAACTGTCTTGATTCACCTATTTACACTTTTTCTAGGGGTATTATTATACAAATTGACGTGATTTCACACAATTTCCCAGGTGTTTGACACATACAAAATGAATTTGGGGAGCTGAACTTTCGTCACAACCTCATTTCCCTCACTCTTTTGTCAAAATCGACTTCATATTCGGTCTTCTCGCCCTAAAATACATGGAAAAAGATACCTCAAAAGCTCATCTTACTAAAACACCAAAAACCCCTATTTTTAAACCCATAACACCCCTGGGTATATTCCGATCGGGCTGCAAAGTTTCGGGACACAACTATGGCCCAAGTGGAGCCCAAAAGCGAAAGAACGAATTTTTCAGACCGAAAATGAAGCAGTTATGCATGATACGGCGGACGGACATAGCATTTTTGGAAGCTGCGCACCTTGAAACGTAAAAGAACAAATTTTGAGGGGGTGTTATAAAAATTGTTTGCTGAGCGAATACATAGGTAGGTGTATTATTCACAGAATAATAAACCAAAAGCTGCAAATCCCTACACAACGGTTTATTATTTGGTACAGAATACCCTTCTGTTACAGATCGCAGCTCTCTATGTATAGATAGCCCTTCTATCCTTATATATTTTTATGTACTATTCTATACATATTATGTAGATCGCAGACCCTTCGAACCTTAATACCTAACCCCGTACTCGTTACTAGCCCTACCTACCTAAATCACGTGTTGAATGTTCCTAAAATAATTCTGTCGATGACAAACAGTAGCTAAAATGGCAAAAAGAAACGCAAATAATGAAGTTCTGAAGGGATATAGTTGATGTGGAGTGAAAAAATATTCACTCCCGGTAGGGTTTCGACCTCAGGAACTTTGGCGTATCAGTCCATTAGTTAGACCACTGCGCCATATCGCCCAGCCAGCCTAGAGACCGGTGATGTGCGCTCTCAACACAGCTTGATGCCTGCATACACGCTGCCGTTACGGCAAATTGTTTAGCAAATTTTATGGCAACGTCGTGGAATGCTCTGGATGTTCTCAAAAATGCATAAAAAAATCAGGCTATTTAAAAATGCGAGAAAACCCACACCTCAAAATACAATTTTCCGAGATAGGAATACTCTGGACATTGCCGAAAACTGTGGTTACACACGTCGGAACACATTGTCAAAAGCTGGAGTTGATCTCCTGTGACGCAAAATTTGATTTTTACAAAATTTTCTCCATAAGGAAACCACTCTGTTCCAATACAAAAACGCTGCAAATCCCTGCACAACGGTTTATTATTTTGTATAGAATACCCTCCTGTTACAGATCACAGCTCTATGTATAGATAACCCTTCTATATAATATGATATGTACTATTCTATTATATACATATTATGTAGATCGCAGACCCTCCGTAGGTTAGTACCTAACCCCGTACTCGTTACTAGGTACCTACCTAAATCACGAGTTAAATGTTGCTAAAATAATTCTACCGATGACAAACAGTACCTAACAAAAAGAAACGCACATAATGAAGTTCTGAAAAGAAATTGTTGATGAGGAGTGAAAAAAGTTGCAAAAGTAACTACCAACAAACTCCAGCCCCTTCTACGTAGATGGTATACTGAACCGTTGTGTAATAATTTACCGTTGAGTAATGATTTACCGTAGTAATAATTTACCCATCAATAATACTTCAACGTTTGTTCAAGTTTCACTACCTACCAACAAACTCCAAAAGAGCCATCATTTTTCAAGCGAAATAATATCACAGAACAACCAACTCGACTTCATACTCCGCCAATATAATCAGGTGATCCCTACCAATGATTGGCCGTATTCACAAATTCCTATTGTGGGCGCGTCTCTGGTTACGAGATTTGGTTTGAATTGTATACAATTTCATTCACACTGGAGTCGAAAATGCCTGTCGGTGCAAACTTCGGGGCCTTACTGTGAACGAACGGCTGGACGTACGATGCTCCGGATGGTCTTAAAAAACTCGCAAGTTCAAGAATTATTTAAAACCGTAAAAATATTTACGTAAAAAAATGGTATAGGCGTTTTGAAAATTTCAACCCCTATTTTGAACCCCTTAGAGATGACTCACAGTAACGTCGAGCTTCGAGGACCAACTAGACGCCGAACGGAACCTATAACCCGAATTTCATCAATTTTTTTTCATGGTAACTAAGAAAAGTGGCCCGTACGGCGTACGGCGTACGGCGTACGGCGGACAGACAGAAATATTTTTATTGCAGTTTTGGATTCTACATACCTTGAAACGTAAACCATCAAATTTTGAGGGGGGGTAAGAATTTTTTTTTTCATGCTCGATTCCAATGGTTCATTATTGAAAATAATAAACCAAAAACCCCTGAATTTTCGGTGTTTTGTTATTTGTCGGCGCTAATTCTGTAAAGGATTTCATATTTTCTTAGTTGATTCCAAAGTTTCATCATTCAATCGAATGAGCCAAATGAAACCAGTCGAAAATCTGACATAAATACCTATGTACCCGAACCCATTGCGAAGTGCCAATTTTCGCTAGTGGAATTTGAGGACGCACTTTAAAGTTCTGTGGCGCCACGGAGGATGAAGAAGATTTGGAAATAACGAAAGAGCCGAATTTATTTTTTGTTGAAAACGGTTCAACTCGACGCGGGTACTTTCGCAATGAAATAGTTAACTCAGTGTTTGGGACGCTTGTTGTTGCACATTTCTGCGTGAACTGCCTTCTAAACACTTCGAGTGACATATTTCGCTAACTAGGTAGTGGCATCAGCAACTCTTATTCGAAAGAATGCCAATTCCAGGAGTCGACAAAGGGGCGATTTTCCTCAAGGTACTAATTAGCTGTCAACGCGCTTTTCCTGCGACAGTTCTATGGTTAAATTAAGCTGCATCCAAGTATGCAAATGTGTTTTATTATTTTTTCATACTATTCAAATTTAAATTTTGGTTTATTATTTTCTATAATGACCCTTAGGAATCGAGCATGAAAAAAAAAAAAAAAAATAAAAAAATTACCCCCCCTCCCTCCACAAAACTTTATGGTTTCCGTTTCAAGGTATGTAGAATCCAAAAATGCAATAAAAAATTTCTGTCCATCCGCCGTACGCCGTACTTAGCACTTTTCTCAGTTACCATGAACCAAAGTTAATGAAATTTGGTTTCCAGGTCCCGTCCGCAAAGCTCGGCGTTATTGCCAGTCATCTCTATGGGGTGAAAATAGGGGTTGCAATTTTCAGAACGCCGTAGCTCGAAAACTTTCAGTAGAAGGGTATGGTTTTTTTAACGTTTTTAAATTGTCTTGAACTAAATAATTTTTTGAGACCACCCGAAACATTGTACGACCAGCCGTTCGTTTGCACCGAAAAGCTTTGTAAACATGACTGTGAATCAAACGGTATAAATCCGGCCCAGATATAACTGCTGGGGAGCACCTGATTATAATCACGGATGGCTGTATGAAGTCGAGTTGGTTGTTCTGTGATATTCCATTTGAAAAATGATGGCTCTTTTGGATTTTGTTGACAGGTACTTTCGGAACTTGAACGAACGTTATGCTTCACGAATAACAACAAATAATCAATTATTGAATTATTGAATCCGGCGCATTATTATGAAATGTAATTCCCGCGCTGCCTCCAGTTCTCGACTTAGGGCTTCCCTGGGGGGACCTCGAGGGTAGGTACTGACCATAGAAAACAGGGATCTGCGCAGAAGGGGCATCTATACAGGTAAATAATAAACCGTTGTGTAATAATTTGCAGCGTTTTTAATTTTGATACTATTTCAAGCTGACTTCCTGTTTTGACAAGCAATTCGAATCACACTTTTTTTTTGTTCTCTAAATCGGGTCGATGAGGATTTTCAGGTATTTTGCGGGTCCTGAAAGAAAGGTTGTCGTATATTTATTGTTAGGTATAGGTACTTGTTTAGTTTACCTGACAGGACCGACATGACCTAGAGACATAAGTACGTAAAATTAGGAATAAATTCAGTACCTAATACCAACAGTAAATTAACAAAAGGTGTGGGTGGGGGTTGGTAATTTGATGCAATTAACAATTATTTTGAAAACCTAAGACTGGGGGCAAAAGTGTTCTACTTTGTGGCCGAAAACATGGGAAATGGTCGATAGTTCGAGGAGCTACTTCGAAAATTCACTCATCATTATGGTCACGCTGCATGACGGGCAGTATGAAAGGACTGTAATGACCAAGGAGGCAGAAGGTCCTCAGTGCTGCCAACAACTGAACAGATGAAATGGCAAACCTTCGTGGCAACATTCAAGAGCCTTTGCCGCCGTGAACCTCCCCTCCGTTTGGTTTTGAGGAGTTGTTAAAAGAAAAAAAAAGTATTATTTATTGTACATTTGCGGTTCCAACCATCCAACTGCGGTTTCGTACAGCGATCCTATAGTGATGCACTAGCACTTTGAGCTACTCAAACAACCTGATACGTCATTTTTGAACAGAACTAGGCCAAAAAAAAACCAGTCATGCAGCATGACTTAATGAGCGAATTTTCAAAGAAATATTCGAATTAATGGCTATGGTTTTGAATAAAGGAAAACTTCTTCCTCCTACTGTTAGTACCTAAATTGAATAATTTGAAATAGATTTTTTCTTTCGTCTTCCTTCTAGTAATACGTGGGCCGGTACTTGTCTATCTATGAAGGTATCATAACAATTATATGTCAAATGGGAAATTCAAGGAGTTGTACTAATCGTTTGCCTCCCCCTTTTTTGCTTCGAACTCTCGTCTTCAATTAATACTTCTCACATTTTTCAATCTGACCACTCTAAGGGGGTGGGGGGGTGGGGGGGTAAGAGTTTAAAGATTATCCTAGTTTTGGGTAATTTTTGCGCACTTTAAATGCTCTAATTTAAGAACGGATTTAGATATCTAAAATCCGATTTCACCATCGTGTTCAGCGTGCAAAAACCTTTAAAATGAGGGGTCACTTGTTAGAAAATAACATTTTGGGGATTTTTGGGTAATTTTTGCGCACTTTAAATGCTCTAATTTGAGAACGGATCAAGATATCTAAAATCCGATTCCACCATCGTGTTCAGCGTGCAAAAACCTTTAAAATGAGGGGTCACTTGTTGGAAAATAACATTTTGGGGATTTTTGGGTAATTTTTGCGCACTTTAAATGCGCCAAAACCCTCCTTAGAGTAGGCCAATTTCGCCCATCTTCGAACTTAGCCTTTCGATTGCCAAGATAGATTTTTTGTGCAAATTTGAGCTGTTTATCTCAATTCTATCGAGAGTTATCGTCTGGAGTGACACATATATATATAAATATATATATACATATAAAAAAGTGTTAAATTTCAGGAATCGTTTTAGAATGGTCTGAAACGGATTTCTATGAAGAAAATTTCCAAAAATTTATATTATTTAAATTTCGAAGCCATTGCAATAGCTTCATTTTCTTTGAAAATTCGCTAAAAGGAGAGTTCGTATCCCACTGAAATCGCCCAATGGGAATTTGTATAACATTATGGTCGTTTCATGGCAAAATCGGTAAAAATGGCTAAAATCAAGAAAAAAATATATTATTTTACGAAAAGTGGTATAGTTTCTCGCTATATCATATTTTACACAATAGCACGATTGTTTCATTGAAAATTCTCTCTTATAGCCATGCTGAATTACTGGAACTTTTTGTATTTTTTAAATTTAATATTTGTCCATTGATTATTCCGAAACTGCTAGACCGATTTCTAAGAATCTTTTTTCGAATTCGCTAAAACAATGACCTATTAACCATGGTTAGGAAGTTTTGGTGAAACCGGCCCTAAAAAGTAAAGAATAATTTTTATGGTGAACAAACGTAATTTATTCAAAGCTGATGCAACAAAATTTTTGAAGGCGTCAAATTTTAACTACAAACCCCACACACAGCCTTCATATTGTATCTACCCCTTTGTTTTATAAATTTTAGTTGAAATTTGGAGACTTCAAAAATTTTGTTGTATCTGCTTTGAATAAATTACGTTTGTTCACCATAAAAACTATTCTTTACTGGTTTTATTGGTACAGATTTTATTAAGTCGGGTGTTTTGTTAACATTTTTTTCAGTTTTTTTGTACGTCTTCATACGATCTATGAAACTTATAATACGGTTCTGTAGGTAGACCTTTCTCAACTACCTGGAAGACACTTTCGTTCCTCCACATTCCAAAACCTTATCTTCACCAATAAGCCCCAAACCTTTTTGTGGTCAGGGACCTGCAATCCAGCTTTTATCCTCGTCCGCTATTAACTGACCGTTTCTGGTAAACGACCTTTCCCCTGTAGTCCATTGAAAATTCCTCGAAGCCGCCAGAAGTACACCATACACAGACTTGACACGTAAAAGGTTGTTTAGTGGTCGATACTGTGACGATCAAAGCAAAGGGGTCGGTGAACTCGAAAGATAAACAAGAAAAAATAAGACTAAAGACGTTTCGAAAAATGGCTCAAAAACTTGCACAGTGTCATAAGAATTTCACGATGCGAGTGGGCACTTGAACGCGCTGCTTTGTGGTGACCTCACACTGTAATAAGTTCATTCACGTAGTTGGAAAGTGATCCATTAATTTACGACCTGAGAGCTCTTTGTGGGCGTATGACCCGCCTTCCCGATTAGGGAGTTTTCAAGGCTGTGGGAGAGGTTAAACTGAAGTCGATAACCGAGCGAACTTTTGAAATGCATACAACTTACCGGGAGAACAACACTAATGAGATGAACTGTTGAAGGTAGGTATGGATTGGACACCAGGTGGTCCAGAGGGAAATTTTGCACTTATCAAGAGGGCTTATCCCATGTTTTTATACGTAGTACATAATTATATTGGTTTATTATTTTCAATAATGATCCACTGGAATCGAGCATGAAAAAAAAAAAAATTCTAACCCCCCTCAAAATTTGATGGTTTACGTTTCAAGGTATGTAGAATCCGAAACGGCAATAAAAATATTTCTGTATGACCGCCGTACGCCATACTGGCCACTTTTCTTAGTTACCATGAACAAAAATTGATGAAATTCGGGTTATAGGTACCGTTCGGGGTCTAGTTGGTCCTCGAAGCTCGAAGTTACTGTCAGTCATCCCTAAGGGGTGAAAAATAGGGGTTGACATTTTCAGAACGCCGTAGCTCGAAAACTTTCGATTGAAGGGTATGGTTTTTTTAACGTTATTAAATTTATTGCTTTAATTTTTGCTAAACAATTTTTTGAGACCACGTCCGGAGCATTGTACGTCCAGCTGTTCGTGTGCACCAAAAAGCTTCGTCAACACGATCGTGAATCAAACGGTATATCATCACTAGGGAGCACCTGTTTATAATCAAGGATGGCTGTATGAAGTCGAGTTGGTTGTTCTGCGATATTAATCCATTTGATAAGTTAGTGGTGGACTATTGGATTTTGTTGGTAGGTACTTCTGAAACTTGAACAAACTTTGAAGTATTATTGATGGATAAATTATTACACAATAGTAAATTTTTACACAACGGCAAATTATTACACAACGGTTCATCTACCAAGAAGGGGCTAGATTTTGTTGATCGGTACTTTTGCAACTTGACCAACCGTTGAAGTATTATTGATGGGCAAGTTATTACACAACGGTTCATTATACTTGACCAGAAGGTAGGTACTGACCACAGAAAACAGTGATCTACGCAGAAGGGGCATCTATTTCACTCCACATCAACAATTTTCCTTCAGAACTTCATTATTTGCGTTTCTTTTTGCCATTTTAGTTACTGTTTGTCATCGACAGAATTATTTTAGCAACATTTAACTCGTGATTTAGGTAGTTACCTAGTAACGAGTACGGGGTTAGGTAATAACCGACGGAGGGTCTGAGATCTACATAACATGCATAGACTAGCACGTAATATGTCTATATATAATATTATTATATAGACGGATTATCTATACAGAGAGATCTGTAACAGAAGGGTATTCTTTACAAAATAATAAACCGTTGGGCAGGGATTTGCAGCGTTTTTCATATTCCTTTCTATGATCATTAGCTGTTTTTCTTTTCTATGGTAAGGTTCTTGACCGCTGAAATAAGTAAGTTAGGAGGTTCCTGAGGTTCGGCCAGTAAAAACGATTTTCTTTAAGCCAACTTTTCGCTGAATTTATTCAACATCGTCAGGGCTAATGACAAACAACATGAGTGAAAGTGAGTAAATGATAGATCATGACTAGGGTAAAAATAAAATTAGCACGAAGTAAGCCTACCACATTGTCATTCACTCATACTAATTTTTTTTAACCCTAGTCATCATCTATCATTTACTCACTTTCACTCATGTTGTTTGTCATTAGCCCTGAAGATGTTGAATAAATTCAGCGAAACGTTGGCTTAAAGAAAATCGTTTTTACTGGCCGAACCTCAGGAACCCCCTAACTTAGTAATTTTCTTTAAACGCTGTAAATTATTACGCTACGGTTTATTATTAAGTACCTACCTACTGGAGCCAGTCGGGCAATTGGATTTCATAAATATGCGAATGATTCAATTATTCGATCATTAATTGTTTTTATTCATGAAGCATAATGTTGTTCAATTTACGAAAGTGCGGCGTTCTGAAAATGTCAACCCCTAGTTTTCACCTGCAAACCAAAATTCATTAATTTCGGTTCGTGGTAACTAAGAAAAATGCGAAGTACGGCGTACGGCGGACGGACAGACTTTTTTTATTCCATTTTCGGATACCTTGAAACGGAAACCTTCAAATTTTGAGGAGGATTATTTTTTAATGCTCGATTCAAACGGATCATGACTTAAAATAATAAACCAATGATAATAAACAAAAATGAAAAATTTCAATTTTGCACAATGCCATGAGCCAAACTGGTTTTCATGTCATGAAAAAAAGTTGGAGAATTAATTTATCGAATGAGACCTAGTCGAGTTCTAACTGTACTTGTCAATAGTTTAATGACAGTCGGTTGGATAATATTGTACTGGCCCAGGTGGGAGTTTTGGAAGATTTCGTAGGTAACTATCTTTGATCTGAATTGATTCTCGAAGGTTCATGCGAATCAGACCCTCTGCGTCTACGCAGAAGATACCAGATAGAACTCGGTACTTACCTGTAATTCGTTAGATTTCTGAACGTTCTGGGTCTCAAGAAAGAAAGAATCATGAGCCCCTGCACACCTCAATTTGTTCTTATTTACCGTCCATACCTCTCTCCCTAGACTTTATGCAGGCGCCCTTCAGACTGACCATCCGCAAGGGTTACTATTCGTTTGCATTTTAATGAGCAATCTGAATTATCAAACCAGACCAGGTAAGATGGCCCACCGACGCGGCGCCTCCGGCGCGAATCTAATTGCGCAATCTTTTTCATTCACTAATTAGCAACTGGCGTTAATTAAACCGTTCCATTTAAAAATTCCACCTGCAATAAAGGAGTAGGAAGGTGCTTCCTGTATTCGTGCAATTTTTTTTAATGAGAATCCGGCCGATGATCGGCGAACCGTCTGTTTGTCTGGAATAGGAGAGAAGATGGTGTGGACGGTTCGAGGAACAGGTAGAATTATACGCTTGTTAAAGTACTCGAGTTGAAATACAATGTTCGTGGTATACAAAGCTCTGAAATACACATATCCTCCACCTTGACAGAAAATACAAATTTTGTTTTTTCCACGACTGTGCAAAATTGGCGCGTTTCTGAAAGAACAGTGTTCGATTAGTACCTACCTATTTATAGTACCAACATTTCTCAGATTCAAGTTCTTTTCCGTTTTGGTTTATTATTCTCTGAATAATACACGTATGTATTCGGTTTGATGGAGGATTAGTGGATAAACCTCCTTTCAATTTATTCAGGGAGCTAAACGGATTTCGTAACGAAATTTCGTTACCTTTTTTGGCTAGTTAGTCCATGGCTAAAACACATTCTGTGTTAATAAAAAATAACTTGATACAAATATAATGGAAGCTCATCAGTAATAGCATAATCCTCAGTTTTGGTTTATTATTCTGGTACCTATGTATTCGCTCAGCAAAAAATTTTTATAACACCCCTCAAAATTTTTAATTTTCCGTTTCAAGTTGCGTAGATTCCAAAAATGCAATGTCCGTCCGCCGTATCACGTGTACCGGCTTCATTTTCGGTCTAAAAAAGTCGTTCTTTCGCAAAAATGCTCCATTTGGGCCCTAGTTGTGTCCCGAAACTTTTTAGCCCGATCGGAATATACCCAGGGGTGTTATGAGTGAAAATGTGTGTAAAAATAGATACTTTTTGCGTTTTAGCAACATGTTGGTAACATGAGCTTTTGACGTATCGTTTTTCATGTTTTTGGGGACGAGAAGACCGAATATGGAGTCGATTTTGGCCAAGGAGTGGAAAATTGAGGTTGTACCAGATGTTCAGCTCCCAAAATTGATTTTGTATGGGTCAAAAACCTGCGAAATCGTCTGAAATCACCATCAGTTTGTAGAATAACACTAGAACGATTAAATGGCACTACCAATGATCAAAGTTAATTTGAAAAAAAAAAAAAAGATCGTACCTACCTAATTTGTGTTTTGGGGGCCAAAATTGGTGGAAACCATCAGAAATAGCTATTTCAATTATTAGGCATGAAAGAAACGATAAATGAACAGCCAACATTTCTGTAGAATAATAAACCCCATGTGACAAGGACTTTGCAGCGTTTTTACTTTATCGGCGGTGTACCTATGATGACGAAGTGTTACTCCTCCCCCAAGCACTTTCCCCATATGGGGGAGTAGCATTCATAAATGTAGGTGTTACTTGTATTAATTTACTCTGTTAGTTGTTTATAATTTAATGTATTGCCAGTGCATTCTTCAATATATGAATGGAAAAAATTGATTCATTTCTAGGTGGTAGGGTAGCTAATTTTTTCTTTGTTTTTATGACTTTGTGGACACCCTCTAGGTGCTAAAGTTTTGTTGATGAGTTTGTACAAGCGAAGCCCGCCAGTTGATATAACAGTTAATTGCATACAACCCATTCACCATTGATTACAAATAATAAACACACCAGAGCAGGGTAATCGAACACTGGTAAGCTATCTGGAGGGCCGGTAACATGCGTAATCGGTTGTTATTCCCAGTGTAAACATTTCCCCACCTACAGAATAACAATATCGCGTGAAATGTCAAGAAAGCTTTTGAAAAGGTCGATGTGTTCCGATACGAAAGGAGCAAGCGGCGCTCGTGACAGCGTCCCTCGCGGTCACGTGTCCCACTCCCCCGTCACACCCCTTGACAACAGATAAACAAACTTTGTGATAGCATCGCTACGTTAATGGGAAAGAAATTCCCACCCCTAGTGACAAAGTTAGCCGCCCTACTGCCCGTTTTGCCTTGTCAATGAAGGGATTTTCACAACAAAACAAAATTGTTCAAATCATAACAAACAACCAGTACTACTCACCAGCACAAGTCTATATTAAGAATAAATGTCAATAGCCACTAGTGACAATCGCTACCAATAAAGAATTCTAGCATTAATATTATTTGTGTTAAAATTAAAAAAGTACCTTTCAACAAAATCCATAATAACCATAATTCATCAAGTGAAATAATATCACTGTCGTGGTACTCCTCAGCGTAATATATACCACTCACATATAACTTGTAAATATAGATTTAACCAATAAATAAGGAGAAAGACGAGCTGTGCGACGCCTCGGCTGAAGCCCAGAAGCGTTCCCCTCCATCGAACTCCCAACGACACTAAACGGCCGTTCACAGGCGAGGGACGAGGTGAAAGGCGCCCGGCTCGCCCAGCTCTTCATTCGACCGATTTCACTCTTACCTACGACTTCTCTCTCACTCACCTTACGCCTCTTCCCTCTCTCCTACCCTTTCGCCTCCCTTCGTATCTGCTGTGGTGGTAACCTCGGGATGCTTCCTCCTCGAACACTTGCTGTGGCGATAACCAGGTGCTAGCATCCTTCTCCTTTAGCGTTTACTGTGGTGGTAACCGCGGGACGTTCCTTCCTCTAGCACTCGCTTTGGTGATAACCGGTGCTAGTACCCTTCTCCTTCAGCGTCTGCTGTGGTGATAACCGCGAGACGCCTCTTCCTCTAACGCCTGCTGTGGTGGTAACCGCGGGGCGTTAGCTATCTATCCGAAAAGACTCCCAAGGAGCACATCCTCCTTTCCTACAACCTACCCAAACCTACCCTACCTCTTGGCTTACGACAATCACGGAACAACCAACTCGATTTAATACATCCATATCCGTGATTATAATCAGGTTTTCCCTGGCAACGATATCTGGCTGAATACTGTTTCATTCACGATCATGTTGACAAAGCTTTTCGGTGCAAACGAACAGCTGGACGTAAAATGCTCCGGGTGGTCTCAACAAATTCTCAAGTTCGAGACCAACTTAAAAAGTTCCAGTCATGCAGCATGGCTATAAGAGCGAATTTTCAAAGAAATATTCGTGCTACTGTGTAAAAAGGTGAGACAGCGAGAAACCGTACCAATTTTCGTAAATTTGACCACCTCTTTTTTGAGAAAAATATTTTTATCATAGAAATAGTCCCTCTATCGTGAATCACCATCCCACACAACTTCAGGTGCATTAATATTGATTTTAACCCTCAGTACCAATTTTTAAGCCCTAAAAATCCCAATTTGACCCAAATTCTGTAAGAAAAACAACTGAAATGGTATTTTTCCGTTTTACTCACCCTTCTATACCACTTTTTAGTGATTTTTCATCGATTGTTCGCGTTTTTGCAGTTTTTTCCGATTTTTGACCCCTAAAATCTCAAATTTGACACCCGTTAGCACTTGTGAAAATTACCTACTCTTGTTCGAACTTATCTCTTTTTTTTGGCAATAAGAACGTTTTGGCGAAATTTGAAATTTTTATCATATACCCAAGGACAGATTCTGGAGTGTCACATAAATGAATAAATATATTATATATATATAATATTCATATATAAATACATACCTATGTACATATAATTTTTTGCTGAAATCTAGGGATGCATTCAGGATGCTCTGAAACGGATTTGCGTATAAAAAAAGTTTCAAAAATTCGTGTTCTGAAAATTTGGACGCATTGGAATAGCGAAATTGTCCTTGAAAATTCGCTAAAACGTAAAAATCGCCATAGTACTCTTTTATTGACAGTTTTCGACCTACGGCGTTTTGAAAATTTCAACTCCTATTTTCCACCCCTTAGAGCCCTTTTATGCATGCGTTTTCGTACGGACGTTAAAAAAACGGACGTTTTTAAATACATTGGAACAAATGAGCGCATTTATGCATTGTCGTCCGTTTTTCAGCTAACGTCCGTATGTAAAACATGTCGCAGTGTTTTAGAAACGGACGATAAACGCAGTGAAGGAGGTCTGCTGAAAGTACATGGTGGTATATGGGTGCTTTTATGCAGACGCACGACAAACGGACGTTTCCTCCTCCAAGACACAGTGCTGCCAACCTCCCGCACTCGAACTGAACTGATCGACATTCTTAAATAGTTGAAGAACTTATCTTCATGTTCTCGTAGAAGTCCATACAGATTTCTATAAGCACCGTCGGTGTATTATCTGGCATTGTTTA
Source organism: Leptopterna dolabrata (assembly GCA_954871275.1). Classification (NCBI taxonomy): domain Eukaryota; kingdom Metazoa; phylum Arthropoda; class Insecta; order Hemiptera; family Miridae; genus Leptopterna; species Leptopterna dolabrata. The sequence continues at coordinate 8,348,801 of OX940984.1, read as the reverse complement.
TAGGGTGGACAGACCCTCCTTTTACGTCTTCTTTTGACAAAATGTAAATAAGCAGTGTACAACACAACAGGATCCATGACACTAAAACTATATTGGTAGCATTGCAACCCCCACCCTCATCCTAGGAAGCGCACCACAGACGCACGACAGACGCACGATATAAAATCAAAACGCACGATACAAAAATTACGGTCCGTTTTTTTTAACGTCCGTACGAAAACGCATGCATAAAAGGTCTCTTAGAGATGACTGGCAGCAACGCCGAGCTTCGAGGACCACCTACACCCCAAATGTGAAGAAATTTAATTAATTTTGGTCCTCGCGGAGAGTGCGAAGTACGTTGTGCGGACAGAAATTTGTTTATTCCATTTCCGGGTTCTATGAACCTTGAAACGGAAACCGTCAAATTTTGATTGGGTGGTGGTGAGGAGACAATTTGTTTCCATGCTCGATTCCAAAGGTTCAGTAGGTACTGAAAATAATAAACCAGTAGCTTTGAGCTTTAAGGTGGATTAAATTTTGATTTAATATCCTCACAATCTGATGAATATAAGTTGGCTGAATATAATGAGGAAAGGGATAATGTTCCCGTGTCATATAATAAATGAATAAATCATAAACCAAGAAGAGATCGGTGAGTATATTTGAAAGGCGGACAGGCGGACTGTGGTGGAGACAGTGACCTTGACACGTGCGAAAATTTAATTGCTTCCCCCAGAAGGTAATAAAAACCAGAGCTCATCTTCCGTATCAATGTTGCCGTCACGTTTTATACATTCCTCAATATTATCAGAGTAAACAACAGATGAGTTGGACATTATTTGCATTTAGTTAGATATGATTCGTATCTTGGAGCCAGGTAGATGAATGGTGAAGTGAATGATGAGTAGCGGATGTTTACGGTTTACAGATGAGTCAAAGCAGTCTAGAGATAAGGTTTTATAAAGACGCGTGGTCGTTCCGGCAGTAGGTATGTACGGATTCAGTGTATCAAAAATTTCGTGATAATGGGGTATCTGCACCTATTTACTTGTGTTATTATTATTATTTAATGAAAGTAGATTCCATATAGAGAATTTTGACACTAATCGCACTGTCCTACGATAAGTAGTCATTTTAGTTTATTATTTTAGATATTACGTTTAGAATCGAGCATTTAGAAAAAAAACTCAAAATTTGATGGTTTACGTTTCAAGGTACTTAGAATAAAAAAATGCAATAAAAAAAATTGCTGTCCGTCCGCCGTACTTCGCACCTTTCTTAGTTACCATGAACCAAAATTAATGAAATTTGGTTTGTAGGTCCCGTTTGGGGTCTAGTTGGTCCTCGAAGCTCGGCGTTACTGTCAGTCTATCTGTAAGGGGTGAAAAATAGGGGATGACATTTTCAGAACTCCGTAGCTGGACAACTTTCAATAGAAGGGTATGGTTTTTTTACGTTTTTAAAATGATCTTTAACTAAAGAATTTTTTGAGATCACCCGCAGCATTTTACGACCAGCCGTTCGTTTGCACCGAAAAACTTCGTCAACATGATCGTGAATCAAACGGTATAAATGCGGCCCAGATATCATTGCTAGGGAGCACCTGATTATAATCAAGGATGGCTGTATGAAGTAGTGTTGGTTGTTCTGTGATATTATTTCATTTGAAAAATGATGGATCTTTTGGATTTAGTTGGTAGGTAACTGTTGCAACTTGAACAAACTTTGAAGTATTATTGGGTAAGTTATTACACAACGGTTTATTATTTTCCTTATATACATGAATAACTACAAATAATTAATGAGTGAATTGAATACCGCATTTGTATGAAACTTTAATTTCCGGGCCGGGTCCAGTACTCCATTTAGGGCTTTCCTGGGGGGAGCTCGAGCAGAAGGGGCACATATACAGGTAAATAATAAACCGTTGTGTAATAATTTGCAGCGTTTTTCTGTGATTTTTCAAAGTTTCAACCAATTTTGACGTCATAGCACCCCTCTCGCCTGGGCGGGACCCCCTCCCTTCCAATTGCGACGTCAAAATAGGTTGAAACTTCGAAAAATCATAGAAAAAGAACTACTTATTGTAGGGCAGTGCGGTTGGTATCAAAGTTCTCAGAGTGGAATCTACTTCCATTTGTTATAAAAACTGCATAAACCGCTTTTGTGACCCTTGCCCCATTTCGATGTCAATGAATCTTGAATATCGGTATGTTTTTGGTTGAGATGCGACAGGGTAGCTGGAGAACTGCGTGATCTGTATACCTACGAATGCATATTTGACACATAGTTCATGTGATGATAAACTACCCACCTACTTCTTAACATTTTTCTTACTGGTGACACAAAAATGGACAGGGCAATTTCGGCAATTATTGTTTTTTTCGTACATTCTTCTTCTTGCTTTGTTGTCCTCTGTATCATGTCGGACACAGGTAGTCGGAACGTGCTGTTGCGTCGGTATGGAACATTGCCTTTTTAATATTGCATAACTAGGTAACATTTCATCGGTAAACTACCTGAGATACAAATATTACACGTTTTTCGTTCTGGAACTACGATTATTAACGAAAAACAAAACCCTGAATGAAAACCATTCCAGAAGCGGTCATCATCCTGTATATCGCGTATGCGACTGTCCTATGTGTTTAAAAAACAAATTATTCGTAATGCCCCCACTAGGGCCCCAAGCAGTAGCGGTGCGTGGGCTCTGAAAATGGTGGGCCACCAAACCGGAACACAAATTAACAGCTTTTTCTACAAAATACATGTAAATGTTTTCCAACAGTGGAGTCTTCTTATGAGAAATGGGTGGATTTTAATCAACCGCAGCTCTTAGCAAGTCAGAATGTAAGCACTGTGTTCACAATAGTTCTGACCAGTACCCGGGATTACCAGAAGCTAAAAGTTCTATAGCTTCATACTGACTAATACTCAGCAAAGGCCTATCTCTTCCTAAACTTAATCATCACTCTATCCTCGTAGGAAAACGTAGAAAATTTCGACTGTAAGTTAGCAACCGAATTCATGTGGTACAAAAATACAGAAGCAAATAAACTAAACAACAAATAAAAACAACGAACTAGACTAAAATACAACGAAGTAATGACCCGCCGGCCAGTACCTACTTGGATGGAGAATCAGACTAGAAGCCAGGTACTTATCTGTGTATGTTGACGTCGATCAATCCACAAGGCCACAGACAGGACACAAAGCACTTGATTATCGCAAATCCAAATCTGTCCCGGGAACTCGAATGGGAACATACAAAATTCGAAACGTAAGCAGAAAATTGAAAACTCAACATAGGAACAGAACGGCGAAAGTGATAAGAATTTTTAGGGGAGGACAGATAGAAGGACAAGCATCTCGTATCGAGATAACAACATGAATTGAAACAATCCAATCGATTGTGAACACAAACGATTTTTGGATGGAAATGTTGGCCACGGGCCCAAAAGGGGCGTGACTAACCAAATGTTTACTCTACTGAGCTTGCGCGGACGGGCCACTTTTCTCCGTTGCCATAGTAACACCCGGTCCCGGGACCTATTAGTTTCAAAAACTTAGGTTTCGATTTCAAGACATAAAATGCTCGAATATCCATAGCCAGAGAACTCTGTCTTCTTCTTCTTCTTCACAGTTACTTGTCTTGGCCGCAGCCATGCCAGACATAGGTTGGGACAGAGAGAGAGAACTCTGTCGAGTCGCTGTTGAACTTCGTGAAAAATGCTAGGGTACAGTATACGGAGGGAAATTCGAATGCCAGCTGAACAAATGGTTGGAATTTTTTTGGAGTTTTTTGTGTTTCTGGATGCCGGGGCAGTGGCCCAAGTGGCCTTATGGACGCAACGCCCCTGCCCCCAAGATGGAGGCATTCACGGAAGCCCTTGCTGAGAGGTTATCTGAAAAATGGGTGAAGCCACAAGGGCAATTAACAGGATGGCTGTGGATGCGAATGGGTTTTGCGATCGCAAGGGCAGCGTCCATGCGCATCAAAGGGTCTCGGAAAAGGTGGATATCCGCAGAAGAGCTGATAGGGTTTGGTGATGGACCCGTTCCGCCTTTAGGGACAGGAGACAGGAGGTCTTTCACATCTACTTGCATACCCCCTAGCATAACCCCTAATAATAAACAAGGACTCCCCTGAAAAAAAAGTAATATTTGACAAAGAAAAACGGAGTTATTGAAAAATAATAGTATAAATACATGTATTTGTGGAAATAGACTGTTTTTCAATAACTACGTTTTTCTTTGAAATGGTTTTCCACGGTTTCTTCGTGAGTGGTTTAGTTCGTAATATTTGACAATGTGTTTGAGATACCAGTTTCGGTTCTTACGGTTAGCATGGTCCGTCCGTGTTCATGCAGTAGGTAGGTATTGAAAAAAAAAGAAAAAAGTTCCAGTCATGCAGCATGGCTTAAGGGCGAATTTTCAAAGAAATTTCTGACTATTGTGTAAAAAATGATACTTTTCGTAAAATTATGTAATTTTTTCGTGATTTCAGCAATTTTTACCGATTATTGACCCTTATAAAGACAAATTTGACCCACTCTTTTTCGAGAAAACTATTTTTATCATCGAAATAGTCCAACTTTCTGTCGTGAATCACCATCCCATAAAACGTCGGGTGAATTGTTATTGATTATATATAGCCCTTAATACCCCCAAATCTAACCCCCAAAAATCCAAATTTGGCCCCTGTTCCATGAAAAACAACTGAAATTGTATTTTTGTCTTTCCTCAACTCTCTTTACCACTTCAGTGATTTTACATAAATTGTTCGTGATTTCAGCCGTTTTTACCGATTTTTGACCCGTACAAACTCAAATTTGACCCCCTCAGACTCTGTGAAAGTTGCTCATCTTAGAGCTCATCCCTTTGTTTGGAACGAACATTTTGGCGAAATTTGGACTTTTTATCGTACCCAAAGTCAGATATCGTCTGAAGTGACTCATAAATAAATAAATAAGTATATATATATATATATATATATATATATATATATATATATATATATATATATATATATGAACACACCCTAATTTTTATTAAAATATAGGGATAAATTCAGGATGCTCTGGAACGGATTTTCCTATAAAAAATTTCAAAATTCATGTTCTAAATATTTTGGACCCATTTGCAATTGCTTCATTGTCTTTGAAAATTCGCTCAAAGTGGTCTCATTGGTTTTCTTTACAGTGCATGAACTGGCGTGCTCTGTTTACCATCGTGTATCATCCCTGAATAGCTCTGACCGATTTCAATGCACGTCAGATACCTTATTTAACGTTATTCGCGACAAATATCCCCCGAGAACACGGGAGAGTCCTTGTTTCCAGCCAATCATCCGGCCGTACAACGTTTACGTACCCCCGCCTCCTTCCACTCATCTGTTGTTTGCTGAGCTCTCTAACCCTCCAGATATATATCCGTAGCTGATATTCTCCCCCTCCCCTCACTTCCCCACCAATACAACTGGTATACATTTATAGTGATCCTCGTAAATCAACCGCGAGGAAGCGGAGTTGCAAGTCTCGAGGGAACCCACAACATCCGTCTTTCTGTCGGCGCCAAAACCGAGCCACGAGCCTCCCGCGATATCCCCAGGACTAAAATTGCGGATTTACCTAGTGTTCCTCCCTCCTATACACTGGTCGGTCAACAGGTAGAAGGGCGCCTATTGAATTGTCGGCCATTTTGATATATTTACGTCGTTGTATTCTGGACTACAGTATCTGCCGAAAAATTCTTTGGCGCATGCGTGTCTCTTCAAGTATAAAGTCGTTTTCGAAATATAAAATTCAAATCAGCATCACTGAGCACCAACTGCAAGAAGAATGTGTTTTTTAATTTTTTAAATTTTTTTATTGGCTTCAAAAACATGTTTATACAGCCGAAAGAACAATAGAGTAGATATTTAAAATTCACTGATTACTAATTGAAATCATATTGTTTGCATAGGTATAGTAACTTAAACTGAAATGTTCACTTTTTTAATGAAATCATAAAGAGTCACGTAGATGACTGCGTCGTTTTCGGCAATGATGGTGTCAAGATTAAACGGGCTGGGAATTTTAGCGTGAAGCTTTCTCAGAAGAGTAAGTCGGGCAGGGCACTCCAAAATCATGTGTTCGGCTGATTCGTCCGATTGGGAGCAAAATCGGCATAGAGAGGAGTCGGTTCACAGTGTGGGTTGGTTGACAGATGATCCCATGCCAAAATCATAGAAAAAGTAATGTATCTCTCGTCTGCGCATGCGCAAATGTGATATTCTTGAAACGCCCATAATTACCTCAAATGTCGTTGAAGAGTTCAAACTTGGAGGGTCGATCAGGAATAATATTTTGATAGTTCCACATGAGTTTCATTGGAACCATAGGTACTGTAAATTTCGTCTGCGCTTGCACGAACATGAAATGGTGATCATTTCCTTGTAACGCTTCTAACTACGCGAAAAATAGTCATAGTGAGCTGAAATGTTGAGGGTACACGCGGTTTGGAGCGCAGATGGTCCCCTATCAAAATCATGCATGGATACTTCACATATCCAATGAATGAACGTACGTATTTGATTCAAGTGAGGAAGCTATACTGCCTGCTCGAATTGGCAGAAGTTTTTATGTTGTGTTGGTAAAACTGTGGGACAGTAACCATCAAAAGAACACACAAAGGTGTACCTATAGGAATGAAAAATAACGTTAGAAAAGTGTTACATTTTGCGGGAAAATAAAAATTTCGAATGTCCAGCTGGCTGGACACTGGAACTGAAGGGCTCAAAGTGGCTGATGCAGGTGCTGAAATTATTGGTTAAACGACCGTCAATTTCATAAGCTTAGCATCACTGTGACTTGCGCAATGGAAACGAAAACAAATGCCTGGCGTTGTTTTACCATTTTGTAGGAGTTGGCGCCTCCTGTTTGAGACGCCTCTTTTCCGCTGATCCGACTGTTGATTCAACGCTCCGAAATCAATTGAATTCATCTCCCATCCTTTCAGTATCTCCTCTCGGTAAAAAAAATGGACTTCCCTCGGAGGGGAAAAAAAATCCGGTTCTTATCGAGAAATAGAACCGGAAGGAATTGTGTGTCGGGAACGTAGGGATTGCTTAATCGGTCCCGTTTAAACAGCTATGACCGATCGTCCGCCCCCCCCCCCCCCCTCCACGATAAAATTCCTCTACAGTATCAGCTTTTGGGATGCCTGGGAGATTCCGTCGATCATTCGGTTCTGGTCACGTTTACTTATCGGGATGAGTCAAAAACTTTTGAGACTCCGATAGTTTTCAGGGCCGTCTCCGGAACCGTTCTTTCACATTCAAATATCGCTTCAATCCGTTAGACTATCGCTTTGCTGCCGCCAAACGTCTAAGGAAACATTTTTATAAAAGGAGCATCTGTCCGGTGAATGGACTGCTGTTTTACTCCACGAACTTCCTGTTTGGGTGCAGGCATTCTGCTGGGTAGCATTCCTTCGCATTCCATCTGTAAGCTGAAAGAAAGAAGCGTAATCACTATTGAATGAGTCCTAGAGGTATGCTCGATATCGCCAGGAAGGACGGATGTCCAATACATTTTCGCAAACCATCAGCGCCTCTGTGGCACAATTAGAATCCCACCCACCCACCGTCTACAGTAATTTTTAATTGCGTAGACCAGATATTGATATAAAACCAATCCAATTGGCAAAATGCTATTTCATGCTGACAAACTGGTAGGTACCGCATGGGTTAACTCTATCTATAACTATGTATAACAGGCCTCATTTAGCCTTCAAGCGCTTGTGAATACTGGAATATCTCACTATCCTTGCAAACACAATCTGTGCTTGTCAGCCGGAGTATGTTAGGTTTTGGTTTATTATTCTGTGAATAATACACCTATGTATTCGCTCAGCAAAAAATTTTTATACCTAACACCCCCTCAAAATTTGTTCTATGTTGTAACATGAGGTTTTGAGGTATCGTTTTACATGTTAATATGAAGTCGGTTTTGACCAATGAGTGGAAAATTGAGGTTCTAACGAAGTTTCAGCCTTAAATTTACGTTAAATTTTGGTATAAAATCGTCATTCTTTGGGTCCCCATTTGGGAACCCATTTGGGTACTAGTTGTGCTTCAAAGCTCGGCAGCCCCATCGGGATACACCCAGGGGCGTTATGGGAGAAAAATGGGTTAAAAAATAGGGGTTTTCGAGGTTTTTTGAGGTTTTAGTGAACACGAGCTTAAGATGTGTTTTTTAAGGCGTGAAGACCGAATATGAAGTTGATTTTACCAAAGAGTGAAGAATTGAGGTTGTAACGAAGGCTAAACTACTGAAATTCATTTTTATGAGTCAGAAACCTGGGAAATTTTTGAAATCACCATAATTTTCTATAAGAACACTAGAAGTAGTATTATTGGGTGAATCAAGACATTAAAAAAAGATTAAATGACACTATCAATGTTCAAAGATAATCTGTAAAAAAAAGGAGCCGCGGTCGTGTTTTTGGGGGCCAAAATTGGTGGAAACCATCTATGATAGCTATTTCAGTTACTGCGCATGAAAAACAATAAATGAACAGCAATATTTCTGTAGGTATGTCCGTTAGAATAATAAACCCAAGTGACAAGGACTTTGCAGCGTTTTAGCGAATTTTCGAAGAAAAGGAAGCTATTGTTCTCGGTCCAAAATTTTTAAAACTCGAATTTCCGAAAGATTTTTATACCAAAATCCGTTTCAGACCATCCTGAATTCACTGCCGAAAGACACCAAAAATTATATGTATATATATATATATATATATTTATATATTTATATATTTATATATATATTTATATATTTATATATATATTTATATATTTATATATATATTTATATATGTATGTGTCATTCCAGACGATAACTCTCGACAGAATTGAGATAAAAAGTTCAAATTTGCACGAAAAATCTGTCTTGGCAATCGACAGGCTAAGTTCGTAGATGGGCAGAATCGGGTTACTCTAAGGGGGAGTTTTGGGGAGTTTTAGGGGGGAAAAATTACCCATAAATTCCCAAAATGAAACAGTCTGACAAGTGACACCTCATTTTAAAGGTTTTTGTACGCTGAACACGATGGTGAAATCAGAATTGCGATATCTTATTCCGTTCTCAAACTGGAGCACTTTGAAGATGAAGGGACGTGGTTATTTCTTGAGATAAAACAGTTTTACATAAAATCAGTTATTTCTTCGAAAATTCGCTCTTATAGCCATGCTGCATGACTGTGGTTTTTTTTTCTACTTGTTCTTCTTCTTCTTTGACAAGCTTCAGCACAAAACCGATCGAGCTGAAATTGTGCACACACATTCGTTATGCTCCAAGGAAGTGGCATTTGTGAAATTTGCCCCCCCTCCCCCCATATTTTCCACCATTTGCTTGCCAACTAATGCGATCACAACTCTTGATCCTGCACATCCTACTTTTGAGTGTTACTTCACATTCAGTTGTGTGACGGATCATCATCATTTGGGGCAACAGTTTACACATAATTTCAAAGAGGGCAATTATGGAGAAATAACAAGTACTTATCCAGTTATGATTGGCAATCACAACACGACACTCCCAATTGGAGAATCTATTGATAAATTCTATGAAGTGGCAAATTTGTTGATAGAGATGTACGTGCTAAAGACCATGAGTTGCAGGGCTTCATTCTCAAAATGGTTCTCCTCGGATTTGATAAATACCATTACACAGAACATTCAACCTCAGTCAAGGTGGTGGTCCACTCAAGGTGGTCCACACATGGTCAGTGGAGTTATCTCCACTGACCATGCTCTCGTCAGACTACTATCTTTCTTCAAGTCTTAGACCTTGGTGTGATGTAACCTCAAAAATATTGAGCTGTACATATCAGAGGTTAAGATTTTAATTGTGATCAATGTTAAGAAGTTAAGAGATTTTGTAAACTTTAATACGGGTCCTAACTCCCTGCCTTAACATGTTCCTTAACGGTCACATGGCTACTTCCCCTACTGAGATTGCTAATTTGTTTGCGTACCACTTGCGTGCCAATTGCATATAGCTGAGAGTGAGGTGTTGGCCGAGCTGGAGGGTTTGGGTGTCGAAGGGGATGGGACCGGACGGTGTTCCTCCCGTACTAATGAGGAATTGTGGTTACGTTTTGGCTGGTAGTTTAGCACAAGCATAATCATAATTTGGCACTCTTGTTCACTGGGGCTCGCTGAGGAGGTGTTCAAAATGTGAACCCGATCGGTTCAGCAGAACCCGAGTTATAATTGTTTGAAAACTCTGCCAATTATGGTCAAATAACTTAATTGACCTCACGTTTGGAGCGCTGTAACTTTCGCGTATTATACGTTTCTGCAGCGCTATTTACAACATGAAAACACTCCAACTAAGATAGTCTCTAGATATTCTTATTTTTACATAAATTATATAATATAAGATACGGAAGACAAAGTGCAGCATCTAGGAAAGCTGAAGCATTAAGTAAGGATAAAAACAAAGAATAGAAAATGTCAAAATGAGTAGGTACAATGTTTTGTAGGTACAGTGGTCTTCCAGTTTTTTTATTATTCCTTAAGGGTCCAAGAAGGAGAATTTTTCTCAAAGATTCAGGTAGTGCGTTAAACCTCTGCATTAAACCTTCGTCCGGTAAGATCCAAGGGTGGTGCGAAAATACGCAATCGCCATGAAATTGCTAGGATGGTATCTTGTAGAAATCAAATCTGCCGTGTGAAGGAAAAACGCCTCAACCCCGCAATTGCCGAAAATGGGATTTTCTCATTACCCCCCTAATTCCAACCCCACCTTTCTGATGGTCCAGTCAAAATTTGGAAATTCGATCCGGAAGGGTTTGAAATTTCAAGGGTTGAAATCTGAAAGATGCTCATTTTGGAGGAAAAACACGTCAACTCTCCGTTTTAACACACTAATTAGCGTATTTTGTTGAGGGAAAACGCCTCAACTGGCTAAAAACGTCGTTGAGGCGTTTTTCCTCACCGTTGGTTTCAGAATCGGGTTGAGGCGTTTCACGTGGGTCTGAGAGGCGTTTCTCCTCCATATGTTTACGCACCTGACCGACCGTGAGGTGTTTTTCGTGACACACACAGTAACATGATGAAAGTTGAGGCGTTTTTGCATCAAAATCTTTCCGAAAAAACCCATTATTATTATGTGCATAATACCTGTTGAATTTTGTTTACGGAATTTAGTGGCAAAAATAAAATTCTATTCTATCATATTCTATTCTATTTCATTCAGGGTGAAGGGATTTGAGGAGTTTTTCCTCCAAAAAGGTTTCCAAAACCGGCAAGTCAAGTGCCATGAATCGATTGAAAAACGTGTCATCATACCCATCGATCTGGTTGAACATAAACCAACGTCTAGTCAAAAAAATGGGTTAGCGGGAATGCTCTGGAGTGAAACCTACGGTGAGTTTTTGTTGTAAAACTTCAAAGCTGATTTCTGAAAATTCAATAATTTCGAGTTGAGGCGTTTTTCCTTCACACGGCAGAAATGTGCTGGTGTTCAAAAACTATTCTCTTTCAAGATTTTTTTGATACAATTCATTTCAACTAGTACCTAAGTCAAATTTTAAATTTTTCGTTGTTTAAAATAATGGTTCAGTATGCTCCAAAAATCCCTTCTTGGTTATTATTCTTACTACTTGCTTTTGGGTGGTGACAATGGGTTGAAGTGCAGTGGGATACGAACATCCCCATGCAGGTAACACAGCGGCAACAGGGTTAACAGGGACAAAGGTAATATTTTATTGAGTCTGGCAAATACGTAAATCAATTTTCTGGGTCTAGTGGTAACTAATGTTTTTTGCTTTCCCCAATTCAAACGAATATCAAAAACAACCCCCAAATATTTCACCTCGAATGATCGCAGTATTTTAGGACAGGTCGTACAACTCATTGTGTCACAAATGAGTGTAGGGCAGCGATTCCCAACCTGGGGTGCGCGCACCCCCCGGGGGTGCGCGGGAGCCCCTTTGGGGGTGCGTGGAAAAAATAGAGTAATGGCGGACCTTTTTGGGAAAAAATTTGATTAATATTTTTTGTTCTTTTGCCACACCACCGCTACCACAACCAACTGTGAACTGATCTACTCAAGTGTGAATGGGGTGTACCCACACATTTTTAATATTTTTTATCTTGAAAGTAGATGTTGAGAAAAGACAGGACCTACATCGTTTTTGTGCGAGGGATGTAGTGACGCGCCGAGAAGGGGAGGAAGAGAAGCATAGATTTGAGGGTATACTTGTCCACAATTGAACCAGATTTCAAAAAAATGTGTACCACGATACAGCCTCAAGGATCTCATTAATTTGCCCCAAAATTACTCGTTTATTTATTCATTTATAAATTTACGGGCTAGTCTAATTTAGTCTCATTCCTGTCTTCTTGTCAATAATGTAATTTTGCAATATTAAAACATTATATTATTATAGTTACATATTATGTAACTCCTACTCTTTCGATCTCTTTAGTTACCTACCTACCTACCTGTGTTACTTTTACCTTGATGCTCATGTGCATTGTTTTTACTACAAACTTTATTTTAAATCTGTGTGCATACTTATACACTATATTTTATACTATTATATATATACTTATAAAATAAAATGTGCGTATACTTTTTTGTTTTTTTTTGTTTGTTTTGTTCAAGTCTGTTATAAATCAACTTCTGACACAGCGCCTTTACTATACAGATCTATTTGGTATTTACGTAAGTCGGGGGTGCGCCGGCTGAAACTGAGTTGCTGGGGGGTGCGAATGAGAAAAAAGGTTGGGAACCGCTGGTGTAGGGAAACAACAGCCTTCCTGGGATGAAACAAAATAACAACACATGAATTGGAAGTCGCAGATTAATTCATCATTCACCGCCTGCAATGAATCAAGAGGAGTTCCGTCTCGTAAAAACTATTCAAACGCGGCAAACTGTTTATACTAGGTAGCAAAAAGATCGTAGAGGGTGGCGCTCATTTGTAGGTTTTTACTGGACACATTTTCTCACGCTCGGCACAAGATGGGTTGATAGGGAAGGCATAAATATCCCTTGGGTGCGGGCCGGGGCGATATCTCATTAAAACGGCAGGCGAGGAGAAAAAAACTAAAAAGTCTTACGCCCACCAAAAGAGACGATAGTAGGTAAAAGTAGAGGAAAAAACGCCAAAACAAGTAGACTATTTCAAAGGGATTCGAGAGCCCGGTACTTTCCAGAAAGATAAGATAAAATTAGTATAAAAAGAGCGTAGAAAAAGAGAAAAAAAACGGGGTCTGCTGTTTGTAAGCGCCCGTAGGTTTTTACTTGTATTGAAGGAAGAGGTGAGGGAGATGGGCGACGATGCGAGGAAATGGCCAGTTTGAAGGAATCCGCACACCTGGTTTTGGGCTAAGTCCGACGATATCCATAGGGCACCTGGGGCTCCACGGCTTTCCCATTGCAAGAGTTTGGCATTAGACGGTAACGGGGCGGGAACCACAATTCCGATAGAAGCCCTCTCTCCCTTCCTGTTACGCCTAGGAAGTAATGAGGCCATCGAGAGGGCCTTAGTGCATGGAAACGGACGGGATCCGACCTGCGTTTTCGAGATGCCGGGCGTTTTCTATGGGTTCGTTTGGAGGCTGCAGACTGAAATCCGGCAGGAACGTGTGAGATACGTCCAATTCCGTGAGTTGGCTCCCACCAGTTCACTCACTTCTGGGATGCGTTCTTTGGGCACCCGTTCATCAGTTCAACTGAGTCCCTACAGTTGTCCCGCTCTGAAAACCTCGAAAACGGCGTTTATAGGTTTGATTCAGTAATAGTATACCGAATAGTTATATCGACACATACTTGGCTCAATATACATTTTGCTTCCACACTACCGACGGTAGGGGAAGCCTTGGATTCGCGATTGACTAACAAAAAAATGCATGTCCTCCAAAATGAAAATTTCCACTACCTACCATTTTGCGTTTCAGACATCGAGGAACATTTTGGTTCTGTTTCTGTCTGTCTGTGGCAATTCCTTGTAACGCCCATAACTACCCGAAATAATAGTCGAAACGGACTGAAATTTGGAGGGTAGGTGCGGGTTGGGTCACAGATAAACCCGTACCAAAATCTTTGAAGAAGTGTGCCGTAACTTTCATATGCGCATGCGCAAAAGTGAAATAATTGAAACGCCCATAACTATCCTAAATATCGCTGAAATGAGTTCAAACTTGGGGAGTCGATCAGGAATAATACTTTGATAAAATAATTTCATTGTAATCGTAACGAAACTTTCGCATGATACAGCAAATATATCGATTATTTGAAAAACAAAAAAATTCCGATAAAAGCCCTCTCTCCCTTCCTGTTACGCCTAGGAAGTAATGAGGCCATCGAGAGGGCCCTAGTGCATGGAAACGGACGGGATCCGACCTGCGTTTTCGAGATGCCGGGCGTTTTCTATGGGTTCGTTTGGAGGCTGCAGACTGAAATCAGGCAGGAACGTGTGAGATACGTCCAATTCCGTGAGTTGGCTCCCACCAGTTCACTCACTTCTGGGATGCGTTCTTTGGGCACCCGTTCATCAGTTCAACTGAGTCCCTACAGTTGTCCCGCTCTGAAAACCTCGAAAACGGCGTTTATAGGATTCAATTAATAGAATTCATTAATAGAATACCGAATAGTTATATCGACACATACTTGGCTCAATATACATTTTGCTTCCACACTACCGACGGTAGGGGAAGCCTTGGATTCGCGACTGAGTAAAAAAAATGCATGTCCTCCAAAACGAAAATGTCCACCACCATTTTGCGTTTCAGACATCGAGGAACATTTTGGTTCTGTTTCTGTCTGTCTGTGGCAATTCCTTGTAACGCCCATAACTAACCGAAATAATAGTCGAAACGGACTGAAATTTGGAGGGTAGGTGCGGGTTGGGTCACAGATAAAGCCGTACCAAAATCTTTGAAGAAGTGTGCCGTAACTTTCATCTGCGCATGCGCAAAAGTGAAATAATTGAAACGCCCATAACTATCCTAAATATCGCTGAAATGAGTTCAAACTTGGGGAGTCGATCAGGAATAATACTTTGATAAAATAATTTCATTGTAATCGTAACGAAACTTTCGCATGATACAGCAAATATATCGATTATTTGAAAAACAAAAAAATTCCGATAAAAGCCCTCTCTCCCTTCCTGTTACGCCTAGGAAGTAATGAGGCCATCGAGAGGGCCCTAGTGCATGGAAACGGACGGGATCCGACCTGCGTTTTCGAGATGCCGGGCGTTTTCTATGGGTTCGTTTGGAGGCTGCAGACTGAAATCAGGCAGGAACGTGTGAGATACGTCCAATTCCGTGAGTTGGCTCCCACCAGTTCACTCACTTCTGGGATGCGTTCTTTGGGCACCCGTTCATCAGTTCAACTGAGTCCCTACAGTTGTCCCGCTCTGAAAACCTCGAAAACGGCGTTTATAGGTTTGATTCAATTAATAGAATTCATTAATAGAATACCGAATAGTTATATCGACACATACTTGGCTCAATATACATTTTGCTTCCACACTACCGACGGTAGGGGAAGCCTTGGATTCGCGACTGAGTAAAAAAAATGCATGTCCTCCAAAACGAAAATTTCCACTACCTACCATTTTGCGTTTCAGACATCGAGGAACATTTTGGTTCTGTTTCTGTCTGTCTGTGGCAATTCCTTGTAACGCCCATAACTAACCGAAATAATAGTCGAAACGGACTGAAATTTGGAGGGTAGGTGCGGGTTGGGTCACAGATAAAGCCGTACCAAAATCTTTGAAGAAGTGTGCCGTAACTTTCATCTACGCATGCGCAAAAGTGAAATAATTGAAACGCCCATAACTATCCTAAATATTGCTGAAATGAGTTCAAACTTGGGGAGTCGATCAGGAATAATACTTTGATAAAATAATTTCATTGTAATCGTAACGAAACTTTCGCATGATACAGCAAATATATCGATTATTTGAAAAACAAAAAAATTCCGATAAAAGCCCTCTCTCCCTTCCTGTTACGCCTAGGAAGTAATGAGGCCATCGAGAGGGCCTTAGTGCATGGAAACGGACGGGATCCGACCTGCGTTTTCGAGATGCCGGGCGTTTTCTATGGGTTCGTTTGGAGGCTGCAGACTGAAATCAGGCAGGAACGTGTGAGATACGTCCAATTCCGTGAGTTGGCTCCCACCAGTTCACTCACTTCTGGGATGCGTTCTTTGGGCACCCGTTCATCAGTTCAACTGAGTCCCTACAGTTGTCCCGCTCTGAAAACCTCGAAAACGGCGTTTATAGGTTTGATTCAATAATAGTATACCGAATAGTTATATCGACACATACTTGGCTCAATATACATTTTGCTTCCACACTACCGACGGTAGGGGAAGCCTTGGATTCGCGACTGAGTAAAAAAAATGCATGTCCTCCAAAACGAAAATGTCCACCACCATTTTGCGTTTCAGACATCGAGGAACATTTTGGTTGTGTTTCTGTCTGTCTGTGGTAATTCCTTGTAACGCCCATAACTAATCGAAATAATAGTCGAAACGGACTGAAATTCGGAGGGTAGGTGCGGGTTGGGTCACAGATAAACCCGTACCAAAATCTTTGAAGAAGTGTGCCGTAACTTTCATCTGCGCATGCGCAAACGTGAAATAATTGAAACGCCCATAACTATCCTAAATATCGCTGAAATGAGTTCAAACTTGGTGAGTCGATCAGGAATAATACTTTGATAAACGAATTTCATTGTAATCGTAACGTAGCTTTCGTCTGCGCATGCGCGAACATGAAATTTGACCATTTCTTTGCAATGCTTCTGACTACGCTAAAAATAGTCGTAGAGAGTTGAAATTTTGAGGGTACACGCGGGTTGGGTCGCAGATGGTCCCTTTTAGAAATCATGGAAATCGTTTCGTCTGCGCATGCGCAAACGTGAAATACTTGAAACGCCCATAACTACCTTAAGTATCGTTGAAATGAGTTCAGATTTAGAGGGTCGATCAAGAATAGTACTTTGATAGTTCCATATAAATCTCTTTAGAATCGTACTGTAACTTTCGTCTGGCGTATGCGCGAACATGAAATGTTGACAGTTTCCTCGTAACACTTCTAACTGCGCGAAAAATAGTCGTAGAGAGCTGAATTTTTGAGGGTACGTGCGGGTTGGGTCGCAGATGGTCCCGTATCAAAACGATCCTACCCAACTGTTCCATACGTTCATGTGATTCAAGTGAGGAAGCTATACTGCCTACTCGAATTGGTAGACTTTTTTTTCATTTTGGAACTATTTTGGGAAGGGTACCTATAACATATGTCATATTGTGCAGATTCTGCTCTCGAGACTGGAACTACCCACCTACCTATGTACAAATAGAAAAGCTTCACAGACTAGGGTGGTAGGTTTACAATGCAAAATTATTACCTTTGCATTGGAAAATTACTACCTATCTACATAATGTTATGCAAGTATTGGAGTTTTTAACGCTAATTTCAGCTGCACAATATCGGTATTTTTCCATGGCTCCTCCATCCGCAACATTAAAATGTTTCCGAAACATTTTTGTTAAAGCAGAACAAGGTGAAAGGTGAACGTGTAGTAGGTACTTACATAGTATTTGAACTATGTGAACTAACCAGGAAGGAACTGCGAGCGGGGAAGGGAAGAATGATGGGAATGGCAGGGTGGAAGGGAAGGACTGTACTAACGTAGAGGAGTAGTGAAAATGGAGAGAGGTTATGCTCGCCCGTTTAGTGAGAACGTCAACTCTTTGCTCATACGTTCAGTTCGGATACGTTCAATGGAAAGATCCGTTCATTTCGGATCCGTTCAGTGCTGAACGCCTCATCCCTACCGACAGTGTCGGTCAACCAGAGCTCAAATTCTGCACTCGGGAATCATGAACGTGGGAAAGGAAGTGTTTGTAAAGACCGTACGTGCCAAATTTGAGGAATCAAAACCTCGTAATTTTGGTCGATTTTGGCCTCAAAATTTCTTGGCCTGTACTTCACTAAGTACACGATTTCATGATGTGTAAATTAATGTCACCGGATATTTTGAGGCTAAACTCGACCAAAATTACGTGGTTTTGATTCCTAGGCTTCAGGTTGACTCAAAATTTGAGAACGATAGGGCTCATTTTCTAGAAGTCCAGAAGCGTCCTTCTAAACTTCTCGAAAATGAGGTCCCCTATAGTTCTCAAATTTTGAGAGACCACAGTTCGGTTTCTGTTAGGTATGGAATCGAAGAATCTTGCACTTCATAACAACTCCAGCCTTCAACTGCTTTTATTTTGAGAGATATTCACAGTTTCGGCAAAAACGTTTTTGCGGTCATTTGCCCCATTTTTGGGGTAAATGTCCGCACTGCCGATGTTCACTCCAACAGGAAAATATGGGGAAAACGGGGGATTCCGATTCAGTAACATGAAAAAAATCTTTATTGTGTCTATATTGTTTATAATAATTGCTTATAATAAGTTCGAGCCATTAATGAACTTGATGAAGTGATCTTACATCAACTGTTCGCGATTGCTTGCGTTTTTTTCACCGATTTTTGACTCATAAAAACTAAAATTAGAATTTTTTAAAATTGCTCATCTGCGAACTCTTCCTTTCAGTCCTTTGCAATGCGAACATTTTGGCGAAATTCCAAATTTTTTTCATGTGCCCAAGGTCAAATATCGTCTGAGTGACACATAAGCATATTAATGTAATACATCTATATAAATACATACATACATGTAAATTTTTGTTAAAATCTAGGCATGAATTCAAGATGCTCTGAAACGGATTTGCCTATAAAAAAATTTCAAAAATCCATGTTCACAAAATTTTGGAATACGAGTAGCTTGGAATAGGACCTATTGCAATAGCTTCATTTTGTCTGAAAATTCGCTAAAACAGATATCTCGTTTTTTTCGGGCAACGAACGAATTACACCGTCCAAGTTTTCGCTAACTGGTGGTTGTGAAATCTAACTGTGATGGCAGTGGTGGCAATATAGGTTATGTATTGTTATGATCGAAAAGTGGCGGTGCGGACCCTATTAATTCCCTGTATAGGCGCCCCTTCTACGTAGCCACCGCGTCCCTGGGTCTCTTCGATCCTTGGAACATTATATTTAGAAAAATCTAACCAGGAGTGAAGGTCATGTGAAGGAAAGGAAAGCAGTAAAATTGTATTCGTAGTTTCAGAATTCATAAAATAAAAATAGGTACCAAGCTTGGTACGTGCATATGAAATTCAATTTTGGCTGTTGAAAGTTCACCAATTTTCAAATTTCGCACATGAAATTTTATTAGGTACCTATTGAAGAAGATTGCGCTTGTGGATTTTGGAGCGCAAGGAATGTAGAAACGTTTTGAGGAACTCGTATACGTCAAGATCTTCAGGGGCTCAATAACATGGCTCAATTGAATGAATCTTGTGGGTGTAATCAAAGCTCGTTGAAAATGAACTGAAGGACCTTGGCAGTGTTAGAACTGTATTAAAATTATATCATTATTCGATTCCTTTTCATATTATCAGTTAATTATTGCAACTCTCTTGAGCAACGCAGGCGCTTTCCGGTTAGTATGGAGATGAACACAGAGGGATGGAACATGGGAATTGTTTCATTTGTTGTAGCACTAAGTTGACACATGAAAAACACTGCAAATTATTACAAATTATTATCTGCCCCTTCTGTGTAGGCCACCGAAAGCGAAAGCCCTGTCGAGACCTACTGGAGCCCGCCGGGCAATCATAGTTTGATAAATTTAATATGCGATGGATTCAAGAATTCTTTAATTAATTTTTGTTGTTATGCGTGTTATTTTGTTCAAGTTACATAAGTTCCTATCAACAAAGTCCAAAATAACCATCATTCTTCAGATGGAATAATACCACGGAACAACTAACTCGATTTCATACAGCCCCCAAATGGGACCTACAAACCAAATTTAATTAATTTTAGTTCATAATTATGGTAGGTAACTAAGAAAAGTGCGAAGTACGGCGGGCAGACGAGACTTTTTTAGCGAATTTTCGAAGAAAAGGAAGCTATTGTTCTCGGTCCAAAATTTTTAAAACTCGAATTTCCGAAAGATTTTTATACCAAAATCCGTTTCAGACCATCCTGAATTCACTGCCGAAAGACACCAAAAATTATATGTATATATATTTATATATATATATTTATATATGTATGTGTCATTCCAGACGATAACTCTAGAAAGAATTGAGATAAAAAGTTCAAATTTGCACAAAAAATCTGTCTTGGCAATCGACAGGCTAAGTTCGTAGATGGGCAGAATCGGGTCACTCTAAGGGGAAAAATTACCCATAAATTCCCAAAATGAAAAAGTCTGACAAGTGACACCTCATTTTAAAGGTTTTTGTACGCTGAACACGATGGTGAAATCAGAATTGCGATATCTCATTCCGTTCTCAAACTAGAGCACTTTGAAGATGAAGGAACGTGGTTATTTCTTGAGATGTTCTTCCTGGTTCGTCTGCTCTTATCTGATAACGGAATGGGATATCGCAATTCTGACTTCACCATCGTGTTCAGCGTTGGAAAATCTACAAACCGAGGTGTTACTCGGCAAAAAATGGAACAAAAAATTTGTTACGTACCTAGGTATGCCCATATTTGATGCATACCGAATTAACCGAATAGCGTCATACTTGAATACCTGTAATTACCCAATAAGTTTAAGATTGCCCATATTTGAATGGGATATCCCAAAGATCACATTTTATATAAAATCAGTTATTTCTTCGAAAATTCGCTCTTATAGCCATGCTGCATGACTGTGGTTTTATTTTCATTTTCGGATTCTACGCACCTTGAAACGGAAAGTGGTGTAAGTATTCTTAAATAATTTTATTAAACATCGACGTTTCAAGTCTCTAACCTGTGCCCATCATCATTAGGATGATGTTCGATGTACACATCGATGTACAATCGACTTAAGAATTACGCAAATCTGGCTGAATCCTGAATAGCACCAATCGACAAATTGAATATGCAGCTGAGTAATACGTCAAACCAAATTAAAACGGAAACCATCAAATTTTGAAGGTGGAGGGGGAGGGGCTAATGTTTTGTTTCTCGTGCTCGATTCCAAAGCTTCAATTAGAACTATAAATTCCAAAGCTTTATTTGAAAACAATAAACTAAAACTGTAGAACATAGACAGACTTGAGCATTTCAACTCATACCAGAGGTTTTTGAGGAAGGTGGCGGACGTTAGCCTGTAATTTCACGCCTCCCCCCTCCCTCCCCTCCACGAGAAAAAAACCCCGCCATTAAGCGACATATGGGAGTCAGAGCTCAGAGGGTTTTTCGTCTCGTCAAGATCTCTCTTCATAATAAGTTACAAGCTGGGCCATCATTAGCCTTGACTGCCTCTGAGTGATAGAGGAATCATCATTACTCCAGGACTCGGCTGGAGTGTGCCAGGTGACAACAGGCGTCGGCGCGGCGGGAACGTGACAAAGCGGAAACAAATCACAACACTATTCACTGAAAAGTGGCTGAAAGGGAGTTGTCAATCATCAAAGATTGATTGGCAGTACCTATAACCGGGAATTAAAATTTCAAAACAACACCTTCCAAATAGGTTTTCAAGAGGCATTTATCTCACGTCGATTATCTATAGGTAGCTAGAGACAAATACCTAAAAAACACCAACAACTGTTGGGCAAATTTCGATTGACCCAGATTTGTATATTTTAATTCGAAGTAGTTCGGTACCTAATTTAGCTGTCACTATTTTTATATACACAAAGGGTTGTTCGTTTCTGGCTCTTCAATTACTGGCAGACAAAAATACGTGGTTATTATTATTATTTTTTTTTTTAAATTTATTTTTGTTTATTATTTTCAATAATGAACCATTGGAATCGAGCATGAAAAAAAAAATTCTTACCCCCCCTCAAAATTTGATGGTTTACGTTTCAAGGTATGTAGAATCCAAAACTGCAATAAAAATATTTCTGTCTGTCCGCCGTACGCCGTACGCCGTACGCCGTACGGGCCACTTTTCTTAGTTACCATGAAAAAAAATTGATGAAATTCGGGTTATAGGTTCCGTTCGGCGTCTAGTTGGTCCTCGAAGCTCGACGTTACTGTGAGTCATCTCTAAGGGGTTCAAAATAGGGGTTGAAATTTTCAAAACGCCTATACCATTTTTTTACGTAAATATTTTTACGGTTTTAAATAGTTCTTGAACTTGCGAGTTTTTTAAGACCATTCGGAGCATCGTACGTCCAGCCGTTCGTTCACAGTAAGGCCCCGAAGTTTGCACCGACAGGCATTTTCGACTCCAGTGTGAATGAAATTGTATACAATCCAAACCAAATCTCGTAACCAGAGACGCGCCCACAATAGGAATTTGTGAATACGGCCAATCATTGGTAGGGATCACCTGATTGTATTGGCGGAGTATGAAGTCGAGTTGGTTGTTCTGTGATATTATTTAATTTGAAAAATGATGGCTCTATTGGAGTTTGTTGGTAGGTAGTGAAACTTGAACAAACGTTGAAGTATTATTGATGGGTAAATTATTACTACGGTAAATCATTACTCAACGGTAAATTATTACACAACGGTTCATTATACCATCTACCTAGAAGGGGCTGGAGTTTGTTGGTAGGTACTTTTGCAACTTTTTTCACTCCTCATCAACAATTTCTTTTCAGAACTTCATTATGTGTGTTTCTTTTTGTTAGGTACTGTTTGTCATCGGCAGAATTATTTTAGCAACATTTAACTCGTGATTTAGGTAGGTACCTAGTAACGAGTACGGGGTTAGGTACTAACCTACGGAGGGTCTGCGATCTACATAATATGTGTAGAATAGTACATATCATATTATATAGACGGGTTATCTATACATAGAGCTGTGATCTGTAACAGAAGGGTATTCTATACAAAATAATAAACCGTTGTGCAGGGATTTGCAGCGTTTTTTAATGGAGATACAATTTGATTTATTGGTAATCAACCATAACTCGTAATAAAAACGTATAATTCAACTTCATTTATCACCTCATAAATGTCCCATATTTAATACTTATTTTAGTGTTTTAGAAAGTTATTGGGAAAATAAACCTTTAGATTTAATGTCTAGGATTTAAACACAGCAGAGCGAAATAGTGAGGGGGTAGTGGACTCATACCGTAGATGTTGAAGTAAACAGACGAACCGAGTCAAAAAACAAGCTCCTCGTATCGAGATGGCAAGTTGAATCGAAGGGATCGAATCGATTGTGAACAGGAACGATTTTTGGGTGGAAATCAGATTCTGGGGACAGGGCCCCAAGTGGGCGTAGCGAACAATATTTTTCACTAGGTCCCACGGCCTGCCGGTTTCAGGAGTCTAGGTTTCAATTTCGATTGCAGGGCGTCGATTACTGTCGATTTATTCCGATAGCATGTTTGGTCTATGGTGCTAACATGAAGGAACCACCATGGTTGCTCTACTAGAATATTGGGTATCCATAGCCAGAGAAATCTAGCGGGACGCTGTTAAACTTTGTGAAAAAAAGGTAGGGTTTTTATGCCTTGTGTTTTTGGGTGCGGGGCAGTGGCCCAAGTGGCTTTACGGACGCAACGCCCCTGCTCGTCTTGAGCATCCGTGGGGGTCCTCGGTCTTCTTCCATCCTGTCAACATCAGCCAACCAAACGGGTTTTATCTACCGGACTTTATATGCCTCACTAAGTCCTCGGTGCCCGGGCTGTCTTGCATTCCACTCTTACACCTACTTCTTCGCTCAAACGGTCTTGGTCTACTCTCATCACCAGCCCTCATTGTCCACGCTTCTGAACCGAACGAACTATGGGGTGGATAAGGGTTTTATGCAAACAGAGGTCAGTGGCTGTGGAGATGAGGAAGAATGCAACTTTATATTAGCTAAGTCGGCACGGTTCCCTGCCATCATTCTAATTTTAATTTCTTCCTGGACAGCATTCAGGCTGGTAACAGTGCTCCCAAGGTACCCGAAGCTTTCCAACCCTTGGTGTTCATATTCTCCAAGCAAAACATTTAGGGGGACATGCGCAGTCATATTCGGGGGGTTACTTGCAGATATTTCGTCTTTTTAATTTATTCTAAGCCCCATACGTTTTACTTCTTCGCAGATAGTTTGGAATTTCTGAAGATCACTTTTGCTTCGGGCTAAGACAGCAACGTCAACTGCCCAGGCCAAGATCTGCCAGCTCTTATTTACAATATTGTCGCTTGTTGCTTGTTGCTGCTTTGTCTGTGTAGTCAAATTATCACCCCTGAAAAGGCTTCCCTTGAATTTGACTCGGGCAGTCTCTTCCCCTCGACTCGGGCGGTTGGACCAGAAGGAGCTAGGCCCTTCTGCGCCTCCCCTACGCGCAATGGAGGGGAAGGTTATAAATACCCCCGCTCCCCACGCCATGACACACAGTTCCCCGAGATCTACCAGAGAACAGACCTGCGATTAAGAAGTTACCGAGATTGAGTTAGTTGAGATAGAGTAGTGAAGAGTGAGAAGTGGTTAGAGAAGAGTTCAGTATTTTATCCCTCATACGATTGACCCCCCCCCCCCCCCTTTTGGAAGAAGACGAGCGGACCGGGCAAGGAAACGGCTTCAATTGGGACACGGAATATAATAGTCGAGCAAGAGAGAGAAGGCGTACGAACCCATTCAGAGGGCACATCTGAACCCAGACGTTTACCAGAGTACTGCCGTGAAAGTCTGTGTTACAGGAACCCCGCCGCCAAGTACCACAGCCCCGTAGCTCCAGGAATTCATCCCTGGACCAGAAGCCCGGAAGGACCATCCCTGGACCGTTTGGACCACCGTTCCAGCGGAGGTAGGATACATCACCTTTTCTTACTTGTCCTTATCTAAGCGATACCATTCGCGTAATAGCGCCCCTCAGGCTTTGTGCATCACACTTCCTATACGAGAGTCACAAAGGGTTTGTACCGGTTTGTTCCAGAACTCTCCACATCTTTGGCCCCAAGAAACGTCCCTTGTCCCTCGCACCACCGAACGTCTGAACCCCGCATTGAACCCACGACTCTGGTGCCACAATATTCAACAATTACACCGATCTATCATACTTACCTTAGTAAATTCTCTCCCCGTTCATGTAACTTCCGTAATTCGCGTTATTCATTTTCTTCACGTAAATTCTGTCATTTCTTTTGCGCCTTCGCGACCCCACCGTATGTTGTTATTTCTTACAATAAATTCAGTTACCTATACGTATTGAGATTCTTTCATATCCTTTTGAGAACAGTAGAGTCATCTTTCGAACCGCCATCAGGCCTCCAAATTATTAGTTTTCCATTAGGAATTCACAGCCGTACCATAACCTGTACCCGAAGTCAGAACCTGTGCAACGCTGACTGCGGGGCCGCTGCCAACCTACGAACTTCAGGTAATTTACTTGTAGACTTTTCCCTGCCAAATTTCAGCCTTAGCTCGCCATCCATCCTTGACATAGTTGTAAGCAGGTTTACAGGCAGGATAGTCCAACAAGTAGCGATTACATCTGCGTGAAGGGCAATAATAAATAGGGTTGCTGGGTTGCTGAAAGGGAGTCCCTCTGTCGGACGCCTGACTTGAAGTCAAAGGAGACACCTCCCAAGAGCACTCTTGGAGGGTCTGCCAAGAAGTGCCATATCGTCCAGTCTGTTCATATTCCATGATTAATTTTCTTATATTTTCACCATATTAAGAAAATATCAAATAATATTGACTGTTCACAGCGAAGTTATGTGAATTTTTGTTGTATGCAATAAGCAAAAATGATAAGAGTATGTAACCGTCAAGCTTATACTACGCATTCTGGGTATAGGAAAGACAGGTTCTAGGATTAATCCTATGGGATTAATCTCCTCCTATAGACAACAACTTCGGCTACTCGGCAAGTGGCGAGACGACGAGCGGAAGCTTGAATCCTTATTTACTAACAATATGATGCGTGTCCTTTGTCAGAAATAATATTTAATTTATTGCATACGTACACCAAAATGAATCGACATCTTCTTTAGTCACTCAGCAGGAATGTGTTATAAACAGTGTAAAATATGGAAGCCATTCTTTGGGAACCATTTAACTGTACATAACTATAGAAGAAATAATATTTAATTGATTGCTACCAAAATCCACATGAATCGACATCTTCTTTATTAACTCAGCAAGAATGTGTTACAAACAATGAAAAATATGGGAACTATTCTAAGGCAACCATTTAAATGTACATAACTATTTCAAATTCTTCTGTATAATAGAACCACCGTAAAGGCATCGATGGGTAGACTGCAACTGCAACGCATAGCGGTATTTCTGGCTTGCGCCTTGCATCTCCCAGTGTTGTCTTCGTTTATCTTTGAGAGCGATTATATATTATGTATTTATGGAGTTTTTGAATCGTGTTTCTGTTATCAATGTCTTACAAATGTTGATAGTATTACGTACGAAAAGTGATACAACGTAAAATTCAATATTTTACGTAGGTAGGACTTAGGAGGCACCTAATACCAGCGTCATAGTTATATGTAATGTTGACTTTACGCAACTGTATTTAAAAAAGAAATACGGGTTCTACTATTCGGTGCATTCTACTCAAATGCGCGTAGGTGACATTATCACTCATGCCTTTCCTAAAATACTTTGACATTTACGCAACTGCAAAGTGAACGTACGAAATGTTTAATATACGAGAAGGTAACCTGCTAACCCCATTTCCCTCATCACTGTTATTAGCATAGGTCTGGCCGTTATTGGCATAGGAGGTCTTCCTGGCATTTCACGCGCGCCGTTATTGGAAAACTAGGTAACATTAGCGATCATTAGCAACTTGATGATCCGTAAAGTGATATGATTTCGACGGATAAAATTACACCTCATTCGATACCGCTCGAGCTGGACTTGGAGAAGAGTAAATTATACTGTTATGAGCTACCTGGTTAGAATGGGTTTCGTTTGATCTGGGGTAACAGTTAATTTCGAACTGGCTTTGGGACTTTTTTTTGTGGAAGTGTTGGGATGGACCATGTGCACGTGCGGTCTGAAGGGAATCCGGGGTTGCTGACCGCATCACGAAGACAAACTAGGAAATATTCCATGGGGGTTCTCCCATTGATGGAACTCTTGTATCAACATCTGCTGCAAATATGTCCCTAGGTGAGGGTTATCGAGGAAGAAAACAAAAACTAATGCTTTCAGACCGCTTCCGTTCGTGTGAATGGGTGCGAAGACGATGGGCAAACGAGCCCTATACCTGTGTAATTGGGTTTGTTATTAGTATCAAGGCTAAATGCAACGAGTTTAGTTGCAAAATCCACCACCCCGTGGCAGCACCAAAATGAATCAATTATATTATACTTCTCATTTGAGAATGAAGCGAGATATTTCAATTCGGAAAACGGATTTCTGATAAATATTCACGTAGAATTCCGGGAAATTGGTTCAAAACATGTGCACAAATTTTTTGCTCACTGTTCCAAAAAAGTTGTTCAAATTTTGAACATGATTCAATAAGTGGCTCAATAGGCACTTGCATTGGACTCTAGAAAATGCAGATACGTTTTCAAAATTTTTCTAAATTGGCTGCAGCCGTCGGATTCTCGTTTCATGGATTTTGATGACAAGGGCCTAAATCGGGAGCTTCTGCGTGTTGGGGCCAACTTCTGGGGTTCCTGGCCACCTCAGACGTTCCCATTTTTCTACTTCCCTGTCCTGACGCTGTGGATAAAGTGGAAACACAGGTCATCTCTAAGCACTGCCTGTAGGACGAGGCATCAATGGAATCATGGATTACACTGTCAGGAGGGAAAGTTATTAGGTAAGCACACTATTTATGTAAAGACACTGGGTTAGCTGGAGGCCGAGCTTGTTAACGTTCTGTCACTTGCCGGTTCGGACTGGGATGCAGCCCAGCCGGGACCAGAAGTTGTGTCCGCTGTAAAGGTTATTCGCTGTAACCGGAAATCGCTGTAGTGATTTCTACAGCAGGCAAGTTGTTTCCGGATTATCAGTAAATTCCTGCAAGATTTTCAACCAGCCGATTATTTACCCGACTGGTACTTTACATCACCAGTACGAGTGGCACATTTCAATGTGCACGGCCGGCATAGGATACCTGTTATTAACTTACCCCTAGCGCTCTGTAACATTCCCGTATTATACTTTTCGTAGAGCTTTAAAAAAACGCTGCAAATTATTACACAACGGTTTATTATTTACCTGTATAGATGCCCCTTCTGCGTAGATCCGTAGATCATTATTTTCTGAGTCAATCATTAATTATTTGTTGTTGTTCATGAAGCTCAATATACAAAACTACCTATCAACAAAATCCGAAAGAGCCATCTTTCTACAAATGAAATATTATCACAGAAGAACCGACTCGACTTCATACAGCCATCCGTGATTATAATCAGGTGCTCCCTAGCAATGATATCTGAGCCGGATATATACCGTTTCATTCACGATCATGTTGACGAAGGAAGATTTTCGGTGCAAACGAACGGCTAGTCGTACAATGCTCCGGGTGGTCTCAAAAAATTATTTAGCTTGAGCCCAATTTAAAACGCTGCAAATCCCTGCACAACGGTTTATTATTTTGTATAGAATACCCTTCTGTTACAGATCACAGCTCTCTGTATAGATAACCCTTCTATATAATATGATATGTACTATTCTATTATATACATATTATGTAGATCGCAGACCCTCCGTAGGTTAGTACCTAACCCCGTACACGTTACTAGGTACCTACCTAAATCACGAGTTAAATGTTGCTAAAATAATTCTGCCGATGACAAACAGTACCTAACAAAAAGAAACGCACATAATGAAGTTCTGAAAAGAAATTGTTGATGAGGAGTGAAAAAAGTTGCAAAAGTACCTACCAACAAACTCCAGCCCCTTCTACGTAGATGGTATACTGAACCGTTGTGTAATAATTTACCGTTGAGTAATGATTTACCGTAGTAATAATTTACCCATCAATAATACTTCAACGTTTGTTCAAGTTTCACTACCTACCAACAAACTCCAAAAGAGCCATCATTTTTCAAGCGAAATAATATCACAGAACAACCAACTCGACTTCATACTCCGCCAATATAATCAGGTGATCCCTACCAATGATTGGCCGTATTCACAAATTCCTATTGTGGGCGCGTCTCTGGTTACGAGATTTGGTTTAAATTGTATACAATTTCATTCACACTGGAGTCGAAAATGCCTGTCGGTGCAAACTTCGGGGCCTTACTGTGAACGAACGGCTGGACGTACGATGCTCCGGATGGTCTTAAAAAACTCGCAAGTTCAAGAACTATTTAAAACCGTAAAAATATTTACGTAAAAAAATGGTATAGGCGTTTTGAAAATTTCAACCCCTATTTTGAACCCCTTAGAGATGACTCACAGTAACGTCGAGCTTCGAGGACCAACTAGACGCCGAACGGAACCTATAACCCGAATTTCATCAATTTTTGTTCATGGTAACTAAGAAAAGTGGCCCGTACGGCGTACGGCGGACAGACAGAAATATTTTGGTTTATTATTTTCAAACGCTGCAAATCCCTGCACAACGGTTTATTATTTTGTATAGAATACCCTTCTGTTACAGATCACAGCTCTATGTATAGATAACCCGTCTGTATAATATAACATGTACTATTCTATGCATAATTATGTAGATCGCAGACCCTCCGTAGGTTAGTACCTAACCCCGTACTCGTTACTAGGTACCTACCTAAATCACGAGTTAAATGTTGCTAAAATAATTCTGCCGATGACAAACAGTAGGTACCTACCTAACAAAAAGAAACACACATAATGAAGTTCTGAAAAGAAATTGTAGATGAGGAGTGAAAAAAGTTGCAAAAGTACCTACCAACAAACTCCAGCCCCTTCTACGTAGATGGTATAATGAACCGTTGTGTAATAATTTACCGTTGAGTAATGATTTACCGTAGTAATAATTTACCCATCAATAATTATACTTCAACGTTTGTTCAAGTTTCACTACCTACCAACAAACTCCAAAAGAGCCATCATTTTTCAAATTAAATAATATCACAGAACAACCAACTCGACTTCATACTCCGCCAATATAATCAGGTGATCCCTACCAATGATTGGCCGTATTCACAAATTCCTATTGTGGGCGCGTCTCTGGTTACGAGATTTGGTTTGAATTGTATACAATTTCATTCACACTGGAGTCGAAAATGCCTGTCGGTGCAAACTTCGGGGCCTTACTGTGAACGAACGGCTGGACGTACGATGCTCCGGATGGTCTTAAAAAACTCGCAAGTTCAAGAACTATTTAAAACCGTAAAAATATTTACGTAAAAAAATGGTATAGGCGTTTTGAAAATTTCAACCCCTATTTTGAACCCCTTAGAGATGACTCACAGTAACGTCGAGCTTCGAGGACCAACTAGACGCCGAACGGAACCTATAACCCGAATTTCATCAATTTTTTTTCATGGTAACTAAGAAAAGTGGCCCGTACGGCGTACGGCGTACGGCGTACGGCGGACAGACAGAAATATTTTTATTGCAGTTTTGGATTCTACATACCTTGAAACGTAAACCATCAAATTTTGAGGGGGGGTAAGAATTTTTTTTTTCATGCTCGATTCCAATGGTTCATTATTGAAAATAATAAACCAAAACTTAAATACTCTTCTATAGAAAGTTTTCGAGCTATGGCGTTCAGAAAATTTCAACCCCTTAAAGATGACTTACAGTGACGCCAAGCTTCGCGGATCAACTAGACCCCAATGGGACCTACAAACCAAAGTTCATTAATTTTGGTACATGGTATCTAAGAAAAGTGATTAGTACGGCGGACGGACAGATTTTGTTTAAATTCCATTTTCGGATCCTACGTACCTTGAAACAAAAACCATAAAATTTTACGCGGGGAGGGGGGGGGGGGATGTATTTATTTTTTTTCATGCTCGATTCCTAAAGTTCATTATTGAAAAAGTTGAAAAAACATTTGGAAACCGTTTTTCATAAAAATTGTTTAAAATAAATCTATACGGCAATAGCCTTGTCTTTAAAATAAGTTAAGTCCTTGCAGGCTGGGGCTTTACGCCCAGCTGCCCTGCCGGCGTTGCGGACGTGATCGGCAGGTCTCTCAGAAGGATTCAGCTCATGGCAAAGCCATGTGTTAAAATATATCGGCTACAGTGAACTCCGGCTACAATGAACTTTCGGCTACATTGAACAGAATTAACGTTCGCGTTAGTTCGAAATATCGGTTACAGTGAACTGCGGCTGTCCCTGTAGGCGTCGTAATACATAATTATGTACACACGGAAAATGTAATGATATTGTTGGTTTATATTATTTTCAATAATGAACCATTGGAATCGAGCATGAAAAAAAAAATTCTTACCCCCCCTCAAAATTTGATGGTTTACGTTTCAAGGTATGTAGAATCCAAAACTGCAATAAAAATATTTCTGTCTGTCCGCCGTACGCCGTACGCCGTACGGGCCACTTTTCTTAGTTACCATGAAAAACAATTGATGAAATTCGGGTTATAGGTTCCGTTCGGCGTCTAGTTGGTCCTCGAAGCTCGACGTTACTGTGAGTCATCTCTAAGGGGTTCAAAATAGGGGTTGAAATTTTCAAAACGCCTATACCATTTTTTTACGTAAATATTTTTACGGTTTTAAATAGTTCTTGAACTTGCGAGTTTTTTAAGACCATCCGGAGCATCGTACGTCCAGCCGTTCGTTCACAGTAAGGCCCCGAAGTTTGCACCGACAGGCATTTTCGACTCCAGTGTGAATGAAATTGTATACAATTCAAACCAAATCTCGTAACCAGAGACGCGCCCACAATATGAAATTTGGCGGAGATAGAATCATTGCTAGGGATCACCTGATTATATTGGCGGAGTATGAAGTCGAGTTGGTTGTTCTGTGATATTATTTAATTTGAAAAATGATGGCTCTTTTGGAGTTTGTTGGTAGGTAGTGAAACTTGAACAAACGTTGAAGTATTATTGATGGGTAAATTATTACTACGGTAAATTATTACTCAACGGTAAATTATTACAGAACGGTTCATTATACCATCTACGTAGAAGGGGCTGGAGTTTGTTGGTAGGTACTTTTGCAACTTTTTTCACTCCTCATCAACAATTTCTTTTCAGAACTTCATTATGTGTTTCTTTTTGTTAGGTACTGTTTGTCATCGGCAGAATTATTTTAGCAACATTTAACTCGTGATTTAGGTAGGTACCTAGTAACGAGTACGGGGTTAGGTACCAACCTACGGAGGGTCTGCGATCTACATAATATGTATAGAATAGTACATATCATATTATATAGACGGGTTATCTATACATAGAGCTGTGATCTGTAACAGAAGGGTATTCTATATAAAACAATAAACCGTTGTGCAGGGATTTGCAGCGTTTTTTTATTTCAGTCTCACGTGGAATAATGACAATGTCAATTTATTTTTTTTTTTAACGGCGACTGACGTATGAAGTATGTACATACTTATAAAGTACGTATACAGTAGAGGGAAAAAGTATGTTCTGGCGCAGAGGCCAGATTCATACCGCACCTTTTTTTCAGGGGGGGGGGGGGGGGGGGCAAAAATTAGCTTTCGCAGCTTATCCGGCTCTCGGATCTGTTGTATATAGTACCAGATTCGAAATCGCATACGGAACTAAATGGTAATATTATGTAAAATTTTTGAAATAGAGTACTCCCTTGTCGGGGAAAACGGTTCTTTAAGCTCCGTGTGGCTCACAGAAATTCCAAGGGCAAATGTTTTTTGTTTGTTGTTACTTAATCATGTACACCACAATGTTTGATAATTATAGTTTGTGCCTTTCTTAGTCAAAAGCTCAATCACCAACGTCAAGGTGAAGGCACATCGATACTTACATACTAAACATTCATACTGCTTGGGGGGTCTTTACGACCACGCTAGAGGCCCATTCATACAAGTTCATTTCCAAGGATAGTTATTCAATTTTGAGTATAAGCGGGGATGCCGTGTTTCCGATAGATGCGTCTCTAAGGCTAGTACGCACTGGGATTCATTGTTCGCACTCTTTGTCGCAGACGCTCGGATTTATGTCGCAGATTCTTTGCCCCGCGACATTGTCGCTCTGCAAATCGTGTACGCATCTACTATGAACCTGAGCCATGTCGAACGAGGTCGCGCTTTCGGGAATTGCAGTAGCACTTTACATAGCTCTAAAAAAAGCAACCGCGTTGGTGGATGCGTGATTTATTCAAGGATCGGAATAACCATGGGCACGATCTTCTTGACACACTGAGATTGGAGGATGGAATGGGTTTTCGCAATTTTGTTCGTATGAGTACAGTCGATTTCGAATGTCTCCTGAAAATGGTTGGACCAAGTATTTCGAAAACGAAGACCAACTTTAGGGAGCCAGTTTCTGCAATCAACAGGCTTGCAGTCACTCTCCGGTTCCTCGCAAGTGGAGATTCGTATACAAGCCTCATGTATACTTTCAAAATTTCGAAGCAGATTATATCCGAGTTTGTTCCTGAAGTCTGCACAGCCATCAACATTGCGTTGAGAACGTATATTAAGGTAATTTTTTTTCTTGTATGGAGTAGGTACATGGTCATTTTATTGCTCAGTTTGCAATAAAATAAGGAAATATTTATTATATTCTAGGTTATTATTTATTGCTGAAGTTACATTTAAAAAAAGAAATTTTATCTTAGGTACCTAATTGCATTAAAAAATCAATTTACATATTTAAAAAAAATTATATAGCAGATTGAAAACTACGTTTACATTGGCATGTAATTCTGTACGTATGAGGACAATTATGAATGTGTGGTGCTATCACTCCCACACAGTGATGAGAGGCCCACTCTGTTCGAGATTCACGTACGCACTGACTCGATGTTGCGCGACATTGTGTAAAGAATCCCATTTCGGATGGGATTCAAAAAATACTAAAACGCAACACACGAGATGCAGGACTCATTGTCGCGGAGCGTCCCGGATGCAATAAAATGAATCCGAGATGCAGCTCCGCGACAAAGAGTCCGAACAATGAATCCCAGTGCGTACTAGCCTAAGGAGCAGTTATACCATTTTGGGCAAAATTTGGGACTTTTAAGGGAGAATGCCGTGTTTCCGGTAAGAACAATTCCATAGGGGGTAAAGGGGGCTATTTTGACAGAACGTCTACATTCGCACGGTAGGGGGGGGGGGGGGTCCTACTATATATGGCAAGGGGGATGTGACGTCACAACATCAACCCTTACACGGTCCTACGTCACAAAATCACCCTTTACACAGTGGGGGTCCCACGTTACAGTACCCCGTGGTACCAGATGCACGCCGCCTCCAGCACCCACCCGTCGGCTCAGGTCACCATGGGTAGTACCTACGTCACCTCGTACCCACTGTGCTGTACACAACCAACTCCAACCGCCGCCACCGATTCGTACAAACAATCGTTACGCTACCCGACACCGTCGCACCCTACGGTGCTGTACTTACGTCGCAAACGTACTTACCCATGTGTAGATGATATGCATCATACCACAGACCGCAGCTATCCGACACGGGACGTCGCACGTCGCCGGTAGCCGGTGGTCACCGCCACAGGGTCGCGCACCGCAGGGTGGTAAGTACCTGGTAAGTATTATTGAAAACAACATTGCGAATATTGTGTTAGTATCATAACCACCACCTAGTTTAAGCCCAGCAGTGTTTAATCGTAGCTATAGCATTTCCAAATCTAATTCAACATTTTCCAAACCAAATTCAACATTTTACAAAACAAATTCAACATTTCACAAAACAAATTCAACATTTTACAAAACAAATTCAACATATTACAAAACAAATTCAACATTTTACAAAACAAATTCAACATTTTACAAAACAAATTCAACATTTTACAAAACAAATTCAACATTCATTACATTTTAAACGAAATTTAGTACTAGTGTAAAGGTTGGCCAGCTGCCGCCGTTGGTAGAAGAAGCAAAGCGTTCATAACATAATTCGAGCAGTTTCCAACGACCAATTTCATTGTTTAATTTGCGTACAATACATCTGGCAGTGGAATAATTCATCGAAGACTTACAAGCCGCTTCTTTAATAGTAAACCCTTCTTCGTACAGTGCTAGGAATAGTTTCTTTTTCTCTTGAGAAACGGTCTGATATTTCCCTCGCGGACCTGATCTTCTATTCCTCCTCATTTCAGCATCTGCAACAATGTCATCTTCATCTGTACTACTCACCAACGCTTCATTTCTTCGCCGGTTTCCCCTCCTCCTGGCATCATCACTGGAAGAGTCATTGGAGTCACTCATATCACCATTTTGCCATACACAACGACACAACTCAGAACTCTGATGTACCTGGACGGATGATCAGTCGTATCCATTGAGGAGACATTAGGAGAGCGTCGAGACGCATAAAAAAGGAACAGGCGGAGCATCTCTTCTTTATGGCGTTTTCACTCCAGATTGTGGATAATGCCCAATTCATCTTCTTTTCAATGCTGGTTGGTTTAATAAAATGTTGAATTTGTTTTGTAAAATGTTGAATTTGTTTTGGAAATTGTTGAATTTGTTTTGTAAAATGTTGAATTTGTTTTCTAAAATGTTGAATTTGTTTTGTAAAATGTTGAATTTGGTTTGTAAAATGTTGAATTTGGTTTGGAAAATGTTGAATTAGATTTGGAAATGCTATACAGGGTGTCTTCTATCCAATGGATCACCCCCCTAAAATCGCCAAAATGAGGGTAAACGAACATTTTTTTTTGAATCTTCATATTTTTTTGCGAGGATTTCAAAAATGAAAAAATTTTGCTGCGCGAAATTGCGCAACTATGCGCAACTGACACCAACTTTCTTATTTCAAATGGGAACCCCCCTTTTTTATTGCAAATTCGAATTCTACGCAAAATTTCATGAACTTTTGACCCCTCAATCGATTTTTTTGACCGCGCGCAACCCATTCAACGAGCATGCAAATTTGTCGAAATACCAAATTGCGCAAAATATGGTGTCATGTAAACCCCAAGTGTGGTACATGAATTTCCATTGTTTTTCAACGCTGATTCACGTGGTGCTGTCAGTTTTGAGATTTAACTCACTTTTTATCGATATTATGCCCATAACCTATGTTATTCGGTGAAATATTACAGTTTTTCCGAAGTACCAACTTTGGCAGTAGATTTATTTTTGAACCCGCCAAAGCCGGTTCCAAGCCCGTGTTTCGAAAGGGTGAGGAAAAATAAATCTACTGCCAAAGTTGGTACTTCGGAAAAACTGTAATATTTCACCGAATAACATAGGTTATGGGCATAATATCGATAAAAAGTGAGTTAAATCTCAAAACTGACAGTACCACGTGAATCAGCGTTGAAAAACAATGGAAATTCATGTACCACACTTGGGGTTTACATGACCAAAAAAATCGATTGAGGGGTCAAAAGTTCATGAAATTTTGCGTAGAATCCGAATTTGCAATAAAAAAGGGGGGTTCCCATTTGAAATAAGAAAGTTGGTGTCAGTTGCGCATAGTTGCGCAATTGCGCGCAGCAAAATTTTTTCATTTTTGAAATCCTCGCAAAAAAATATGAAGATTCAAAAAAAAATTTTTGTTTACCCTCATTTTGGCGATTTTAGGGGGGTGATCCATTGGATAGAAGACACCCTGTATATGTCAAACATACTAGTCCTTATCCTCGAGTCGTCACGCAGAGTCGCCGTCGGCGTCGTAACCCCCCTTGAACACCAGACGTGACTGTAAATTGTTGCGAATAAAATAAAATGACGTAATGATCTACAGTCATGCCTAACGCTCGTGGGGACCCGCAGGTCGTATGTATTTCCACAAACAACAACATATTATTCTATCCTATATCTATGTATGTGTACACCATAATCTTAAGGCTAACGATACACGAATCTTAGATCTACTCGGTTATGGGATAAACACTCTACATAAAGACCAAATAAACGCTTTGCATATTGGACAAAAATCGATGCGACTGCTACACTGCCTACACGTGCTGACGCGTAGACATGGTTTTAATAAAATTTCGATTTTATTAGTCATACAAATTTTACAGGTTAATTGTCTACAACAAGATCCACATGCGTCTGTAGTACATGCATTTTCACAACCACCGCTCGATAGTTGAACTGGTCCCTCACCATATACGTAAGGCTGAGTGCAAATATCGATTAAATGGAAATCGTATGGATTAACGTAAAGCTTCATTATTGAAAATAATAAACCAAAATTTCTGTCTCTCCGCCGTAAGCCGTACTTCGCACTTTTCATAGTTACCATGAACCAAAATTAAAGAAATTTGGTTAATAGGTCCCGTTTTGGGTCCAGTTAGTCCTCGAAGCTCGGCGTTACTGCCAGCCATCTCTAAGGGAGTGAAAAATAGGGGTTGAAATTTTCAAAACGCCGTAGCTCGAAAATTTTCAATAGAAGGGTATGGATTTTATTAGTCATACAAATTTTACAGGTTAATTGTCTACAACAAGATCCACATGCGTCTGTAGTACATGCATTTTCACAACCACCGCTCGATAGTTGAACTGGTCCCTCACCATATACGTAAGGCTGAGTGCAAATATCGATTAAATGGAAATCGTATGGATTAACGTAAAGCTTCATTATTGAAAATAATAAACCAAAATTTCTGTCTCTCCGCCGTAAGCCGTACTTCGCACTTTTCATAGTTACCATGAACCAAAATTAAAGAAATTTGGTTAATAGGTCCCGTTTTGGGTCCAGTTAGTCCTCGAAGCTCGGCGTTACTGCCAGCCATCTCTAAGGGAGTGAAAAATAGGGGTTGAAATTTTCAAAACGCCGTAGCTCGAAAATTTTCAATAGAAGGGTATGGATTTTATTAGTCATACAAATTTTACAGGTTAATTGTCTACAACAAGATCCACATGCGTCTGTAGTACATGCATTTTCACAACCACCGCTCGATAGTTGAACTGGTCCCTCACCATATACGTAAGGCTGAGTGCAAATATCGATTAAATGGAAATCGTATGGATTAACGTAAAGCTTCATTATTGAAAATAATAAACCAAAATTTCTGTCTCTCCGCCGTAAGCCGTACTTCGCACTTTTCATAGTTACCATGAACCAAAATTAAAGAAATTTGGTTAATAGGTCCCGTTTTGGGTCCAGTTAGTCCTCGAAGCTCGGCGTTACTGCCAGCCATCTCTAAGGGAGTGAAAAATAGGGGTTGAAATTTTCAAAACGCCGTAGCTCGAAAATTTTCAATAGAAGGGTATGGATTTTATTAGTCATACAAATTTTACAGGTTAATTGTCTACAACAAGATCCACATGCGTCTGTAGTACATGCATTTTCACAACCACCGCTCGATAGTTGAACTGGTCCCTCACCATATACGTAAGGCTGAGTGCAAATATCGATTAAATGGAAATCATTTAACGTAAATTTACGACATTGATCAATACAAGGGCAGGTTGGTTCGCGTGCCAAATGTATCACCACAGGTACGTCATTTTCTGTAAGATTATTTACATCCAATTCTAAATTACACGCAGAACAAACTATGGTGCCATTTCTATACCAAAAACCAGCTCTGGCTAGTTCGTCGAATAAGTCGACCCAACTGCCAGGTCACGCAGATAGCGACGTTCAATGATTTCACTAGCACTGTTCATAAGGAAAGGAAGGGAAAGGTATCATTGTGGAAAAATCATGCTGTTTCCAATTTTCATAGTTTAATTGAGTTCCAGGTGGTGGTTGGACTAGAGTGGGGGTAATTATACCAATAATCGAATTGTAAAGGTATAAAACCCAGGAAAAAGGTATAATATTGTACAAAAAAAGGTGGTTTATATTTGTCATAGTTTAATTTGAGTTCATGGAGGTGGTTGGACTAGGGTGGTGGGGGGGGGGGGGGGGGGTAATTATACCAATTATCGAATTCTAACAGTATAAAATCTGGAAAAAAAGGTATATTGTGGAGAAAAAAAAAATCACGCGGTTTTCAATTTTTGTAATTTAATTGAGTTTCAGGTGGTGGTTGGACTAGGGTGGGTGTAATTATACCAATAATCGAATTCTAACAATATAAAATCGCGAAAAAAGGTAAAATTGTGGAAAAATCTCGCGGTTTTCGATTTTCATATTCTAATTGAGTTGGGGGTGCTGGTTGGACGGAAGTGGGGGTAATTCTTTAATTCTCTAATACTAACAGTATAAAATCGGGAAAAAAGGGTTTCATAATGTAAAAAAATCACGCGGATTTCGATTTTCATATTCTAATTGAGTTGTGGGTGGTGGTTCGACAGGAGTGGGGGTAATTCTTTAATTCTCTAATACCAACAGTATAAAATCGGGAAAAAAGGGTTTCATAATGTAAAAATCACGCGGATTTCGATTTTCATATTCTAATTGAGTTGTGGGTGGCGGTTCGACAGGAGTGGGGGGTAATTCTTTAATTCTCTAATACTAACAGTATAAAATCGAGAAAAAGGGGTTTCATAATGTAAAAATCACGAGGATTTCGATTTTCATATTCTAATTGAGTTGTGGGTGGTGGTTCGACAGGAGTGGGGGTAATTCTTTAATTCTCTAATAGTAACAGTATAAAATCGGGAAAAAAGGGTGTCATAATGTAAAAATCACGAGGATTTCGATTTTCATATTCTAATTGAGTTGTGGGTGGTGGTTCGACAGGAGTGGGGGTAATTCTTTAATTCTCTAATAGTAACAGTATAAAATCGGGAAAAAAGGGTGTCATAATGTAAAAATCACGCTGATTTCGATTTTCATATTCTAATTGAGTTGGGGTGCCTAGTTAAAAAAAACACGGTATAACTATTCCTTAGAGACGCACCTGCCGGAAACACGGCATCACCACTTACACTCAAAATTGAATAACTATCCTTGGAAATGGACTTGTATGAATGGGTCTCTAGCGTGGTACTAATAATAATTACCGAACCGGTGATGCTACAATGAACATAATATTATTCCTACCATATTCACATGAAATTCGAGGAAATACCATTATATTTTGACATCATCTACACGACATACGTGTGAATATGAACATATTCCTACCATATTCACATGAAATTCGAGGGAATACCATTATATTTCGACAACATTTACATGACATACGTGTGAATATGAACATATCCCTACCATATTCACATCAAATTGGAGGGAATACGATAAAATTCGACCATATTTACACAAAATTCGTGTGAATATGAACATTTTTTTCCTAGATTTTAACGTGAAATTCGAATGAATACTACGATACATCTACCATATTCACTGGAATGCCATTATATTTCTACAATGCTTACACGAAACTCGTGTGAATATAAACATATTCCTACCACACCCACATGAAACTTAGAGGGAATACGATTAAAAATTCAACCATATTTACACGAAATTCATGTGAATATAAACATATTCCTACCACAATCACATGAACTTCGAGGAAATACGATAAAATTCGACCATATTTACACAAAATTCGTGTGAATATGATAATTTTCCTAAGATTTGACGTGAAATTCGAGTGAATACCACGATACATCTACCGTATTCACAGATCCGAGACCACATATTAGCCGGATAAGCTGCGAAAGCTAATTTTTGCCCCCCCCCCCCCCCCCCTGAAAAAAAGGTGCTGTATGAGTCTGGCCCCTGCGCCAGAACATTTTTTCCCTCTACTGTATACTATGCGTATAAAAATACGTATACTATGTATGTAGGTAAGTTATATAAATAAGCTTATTATTTGAAAGAATATTGTACATTTTCATATCCCCTCCCCCTAGCCTAGACAATTCATTTTAACCGATCGGCTGCAGTTAACTATTTCAATATAACCGGTTATAATAAAAACTCATTGCAACCGGCTATAGTGAACAATTCGCTATAACAGGTTAAATGAACTCCGGTTACAGTGAACAAAATTCATAGTCCCTTGGAGTTCACTATAACAGATCTCTAATGTACTTGTAAGTAGACAGTAAGATTCATAACCTTATACATTTGGCAGTTCTCTCATAAAGGTCGAGTATTAGCTGCAACTTATGCTGGAACCACGAGTGGTAGGTACAACTTCATTGGCCGGATTGAAGTCAGTGTTCTGGAAACAACTAGAGGAGCTGCCTTGTTTACTGCAATAAGCTCCTCAACCTACAACTCAACTGCCAATAAGACGTAGGTACTTGCTCCTCCGCCAACATCCTGCGAACGCAGTTCGACCCTGTAACGGCGGTCATTAAATTAACCAACTTCCACAGTTCGAAGGGAAGATAATGCGAAGGGCGAAGGAGGGGATAACGGTTACGAGAGTTTCGCCCTGAAAGCCAACAGCTATCAATCTCCATTTTAATGAAAAGACTCCGCCACGAGCCACCGCAAGGTCCCTTAGTTAAGTGGGTTTTCGTATCATTTGCTCGTAAATCTCTTTCATGCGGTTATCCGACCTCTTTCCAGTCCCATGATCGTGGATGCTCAAGGTTGCATTGAATTTCTCAGTCTTTCCATCTCAGATTTGAACACGTTGAATCTACGCGGTATGGTTTCGAGTTCGTAAGACGTATAAATTGGTATAGGCAATTGTTTTTGCAGTTTACAGTGGCGCTGCACCTTGGTGCCGTCGTGGCACCAGAAACTATACAGCTTATTCTGGCTGTCCAGCGAGTAAGTGATGCTTCCAAGACCCTAATGGTTTGATCGTTTTTCGGATTAGAGACAGACGACTGCTGCCAGAGTCGATGTCAACGAGTCAAGGGCCTCTCCAACGTCCTATTCACTATTCACTAAGTCAGAAGAGATTTTATAGTATCCATGGCGGGGTTATTCAGTAACTTCTAAAAGAGAGAGTTGGCGACCATCTTGGCATTTTCTACCTCTTTCAGAGAGGCACCTAATTAGGTGTCTTTTCTTGAAAAAGATAGTCCCTTTCTCATTTCTCGTTTGTTTGATAGTGATCCTTAGTTCATCGGCTGCCGTATCAGTAATTTTGATGTATGTTTTTTCATCTCTTAAATGTAAGTCGATTGTTCATATAAAATATGTACATATTATCGATTAATGAGTAAAAACGCCTAATTAGGTACGGGTTGAGAGCTATTCAGTAAAATAGAAGAACCTGGGAGACATTGGAAGAGACTGTCTCCCGAGGGAGACTCTCTCTCCCAGGAGATTTTCAAAATAGATAATCGATTTTTCGATTTTTGTTTCTTATTTTCCGGGTTATGGAGAAATTGACGGGAAATTTCATTGATTTATGTACATGTAAGTAACATTTATGTAAATATAAGTCGATTGTTCATTAAATTTTTTTTAAATTTTTTTATTCTCATTAATATTGTACAATACATAAATGGCATTCATTAAAACATGTACAGAAAATTATTCCCCAATATGGGCTAATTGCCCGTGTTAGGGGAAGAGTAGCGTCACTGGCCGTATTTTGCCATTACAATAAAGTCGTTGCTACAAAAACAAAGACAAAACAAAATTAATATACCTCTTTTTCGAATGTACAGTTTAAAACATATGGGACGTATGTATCCTAACTATTACAGTATTTTTTTAATTTTCCTTATGGTGTAAAATATGGCATTATTTTGTTTACAAAGCATTTGAAAAAAAAGATATATTTTCTTGTAAATTGCACGCCATACCTTGATCTCAGAACAAAAGTATTCAGCTCTTTTTTAAATTTCCTTGTGTTTCCCTCAATCAAAGAAACCCTATTTTCTACCGGCAGCCCGTTTATGGAAACAGCACCGCGGTATGTATAAGATTGCTTCCCCAAGGTAGTTTTTAACAATGGTAAAACAATCAGAAATATATACATATTATCGATTCATGAGTAAAAACGCCTAATTAGGTACGGGTTGAGAGCTATTCAGTAAAATAGAAGAACCTGGGAGACATTGGAAGAGACTGTCTCCCGAGGGAGACTCTCTCTCCCAGGAGGTTTTCAAAATAGATAGGTAATCGATTTTTCGATTTTTGTTTCTTATTTTCCGAGTTATGGAGAAATTGGCGGGAAATTTCATTGATTTATGTACCATACATAGAGTGGTAGAACCGCATGCGAAGCAAAATAAGGACACTGCAGTAGTGTTATTCCAGGTGCTCTAACCCCCCCTAAGAAAGGACACTTGATTTTGTATTCATTTATATTTTTATCCAACAAGAGGGATGGAGTTGGAAAGCATTGAGTTCTGCAAAACAGATAAATGCACGTTACAAGGCTGAATGAAAACATTTAAATGGGGTACAGGAAACGGAAGCGGTGATGACATTCAAGATATGTTGCACTCGTGCAGGGGTTTCCACACCTTGGGCAACCTGTTGGCGAGCGTCGCGATTTTTACGGGCCACCCATTGAACGATGAAACTGTCAACGAATAACAAGATGACGGTTTTTACATCACACTTTTCCCCGTTTCACAATTCCCCGCGACAAATGCTCCCTCCACACGTACGTACGACAGATAAATAACATTACGTCGATTGCCTCATTGCGATTGGCTTGTTCGAAAAATACGCACGTGCTTTGGCAACTTTAGCTCATATGGTCATGCTGCATGCGTCTTCAGTTCAGTTATTCAAATCGTTTTAAAGCGAGATGGTAGGATTCGCCACCAAGTTACCTCCCTTCGCGGCGTATGTCATACGTCCTATTCAGTTATTTGCTGATCTAATAATTAGTATTATTCAAACGGTTACGTAGCACCCAGGCCGCACTTTGTTACCAGGAGTTTATTAGTGACGTACTGACCCCAGAACCTCTCATTTGGGTGTCTGAACGAGCCATAGCGTTCGAAAACAATGCAAAAATAAATCCCGCGG
The DNA here is from genome assembly GCA_954871275.1 of Leptopterna dolabrata. NCBI lineage: Eukaryota > Metazoa > Arthropoda > Insecta > Hemiptera > Miridae > Leptopterna > Leptopterna dolabrata. The sequence goes on along the minus strand of OX940984.1, from coordinate 8,304,942 downwards.
CAAAATCCGGTAATTGTCAGCCGGCAACCGACAGAGGCGCCCTATCGATTTTAGTTAAGCATTGTGCACCTGAAAACTTTACGATCCGCCCGTACCACCGGTGTTTTCCCTAGTGGAATTTATGCGTTTTTATCGGGCGTTTTCTCCGGCTAGCTCAACTAGGTCGATATCCCGAGACCGATCATATCCCGGTGGAACAGACTCGTAAATAATCACTTGACTCGGGTTTTCTATTTAGCCCGGGGAACAAAGTTGGTCGCATAATTTACAATAGTGGGGCAGTATTTCTAATCGGCAGCTGCACCATCGAAGCCGAAAATTGTGGTAAGGCAAATCACACTCGTCTGTATGCTTTACAGGAATAGCGTAAATATATAGGGTTCAGAAACATCCAGATTGGGTAATTTGTGGTCTACTAGATAGTGATGAGCAGAGTTGGGATTTATATGCGCTAAAAACGGCCAAATATGCATGTAAATATGAACTTTAAAAAAAAATTAAAAAAATAGAAATATGCTCTATAAATCAAAGAAATATGCATTCAAAAAATGTATTTGTCAAAAATATTGAAATAAAATGTTGAAAAAAGTTGAATTCAACTCAAATTATCTTTGTATTTCGTCAGAAATGTTAGTAAAATAGCAAACCGACAGCTGCTCTATATTCAACGGAAGCAGGCGGTGACGTTTGTCCGTCAAAATGAGTTTATAGGCTGAAAAAGATCTCTCCACACATGACGACGTGACGGGGTAATACTTGCACCGAGGCATGGTGTGTCAGTGCTTTTCCCGGTCAGGTACTTTGGAATCATACGTAGTTTTTCGAAGCCAGGATTTTAAGATCGCACTTTTTCGAACGAAAATTGCGAAATAACCTACTCCGAAACATCGAAAATATGCACAAATATGCGCTAAACCCCATTAAATGCTCTTATTCGATAAACCAGTCAAAATATAATGCTGTTGCATATGCACATAATGCATTTGTGCAAAATCCCAACTCTAGTGATGTGCCAAATGAATGTTCTGATTATATTAAAGCGGAATCATTTGCATAGCCGACGACTACCGTGGAAACTGTAAGGCCTTATAGTAGCCATTCAGCCACATATTCGAACGATAAATCAATCAGTAACCACCAAGTCGTGGCTGCTCCCGTGAAAATGGCTTTCTGCTTTCTCTATCAAAATTTTATTGAACGTATTTGGTCACAATAATTGTGTCCGTTTTGTTTATTCTGCGTCTCGTAAATTTGTATTCGTCTTTGTTTCACAGGAGCCTTTTGTTCAACAGGAGCTTTTCGAGGAGGAGGAGGGCTTTTCTAGGTAAGTACAGCTACATGTTTCCATATTGATGATTCAATCGTACAATTGAAACCATGCAACCGATTGTACTTGAATGACTTCAGTAATCGAATGTCGGATTGAACTCTCAGTTCGAAACTCCTACCAACACTATTAGTTATGAACAATGAGTGTCCCGTAAATTGAGTATATAGCAAAAATCAGATTAAAAAACGCTGCAAATTATTACACAACGGTTATTTATTTACCATGTATAGTTGCCCCTTCTGCGTAGATCACTGTTTTCTGTAGTAAATACCCTCGAGCTCCCCCAGGAAAGCCCCAAATGGATTACTGGAGCCAGCCTGGGAATTAAAGCTTCATACAAATGCGCGGGATTCAATAATTCAATCGCTAATATTATTTTCAGTTATTCATGAAGCGTAAGGTAAATAATAAACCGTTGTGTAATAATTTACCTGTATAGATGCCCCTTCTGCGTAGATAGTATAATAAACCGTTGTGTAATAATTTACCCAATAATGTTTCAACGTTTGTTCAAGTTGCAAAAGTACCTATCAACAAAATCAAAAAGACCCATCATTTTGGTTTTGTTATTTTCAATAATGAACCTTTGGAATCGAGCATAAAAACAAATTTTAAACCCCCCTCAAAATTTGACGGTTTACGTTTCAAGGTATGTAAAATGCAATAAAAAAATGTCTGTCTGTCCGCCGTACGCCGTAGGCCTACTTAGCACTTTTCTTAGTTACCATGAACCAAAATTAATGAAATTTGGCTTGTACGTCCCGTTTGGGGTCTAGTTGGTCCTCGAAGCTCGGCGCTACTGTCAGTAAGGGGTGAAAAAACTGTCCTCTAAGGGGTGAAAAATAGGGGTTGAAATTTAACTTCCAATAGAAGGGTATGGTTTTTTTACGTTTTTAAATTGATCTTGAACTAAATAATTTTTTGAGACCACCCGGAGCATTGTACGACCAACCGTTTTTGCACCAAAAAGCTTCGTCAACATGATTGTGAATCAAACGGCATAAATTCGGCCCAGATATCATCGCTAGGGAGCACCTGATTATAATCACGGATGGCTGTATGAAGTCGAGTTGGTTAATTGTTCTGTGATATTATTCCATTTGAAAAATGGTGGCTCTTTTGGATTTTGTTGATAGGTACTTTTGCAGCTTGAACAACCGTTGAAGTATTATTTGGTAAATTGTTACGCAACGGTAAATTTGAGTTCCAATGCATTGTGAGCCAAAACTGTACTGTATTTGTTTCACTATTCATATATGAAAAGGGGCACTCTATGGATACCCTCAACCTTGTGGATACATATATAACTCTATCGTGTTCTTCGCCATGCTATGTATTCAGAATGCAGTTCGAAGTTTGTTTGTTATAAATATTAAGTCCACAGCCCTTAGAAGAGCGTACGAAACTTTTATATCTCCAGAAAACACACAAATAATAGAATAAATTGAAAACGTGAAAGACCCATTCTCGGCGGATTTCCATTCACAAATCTTTTTTTTCGGCATTCAATGGCGAGAGCGCTAAAAGTTCCATCTATCATCATCAGCTGCACCAGAATTCACGCCTAAAGCTCCTTAGGCCGAGGCACGCTCGGGGATGAGGCGGTTTCTTTTACAATAGCCCTTGAGGATAACTGTGTTCCCCCAGTCTGACAGCTCATTTATCAATAATTTTCACTTTCTCATCTTCAAGGTGTTTGCCGCGTGACGACAACACTCAACACGCATGTATTGGAAACTCAAATCATTAAGGGACATTTTGTGTTTTTTTTTGTGTTAATCGGTAGTGACGAAAAGAATGTAATGCGGTATTTCTGAAAACCATTTTTGGGTAGTGGAGAGATCGATAACAATATACTCGTAGAATACGTCCACGGTTTCCGATGGCTGGATGCATGTTTAAATAAATGCGTTATTTTAACCCATTAAGGCCTGTTTTCCTAACGACTGGGGTTTTTGCGCCGAGGGCGACGTGATACGGTCAGCGTGTTGCGCCACCCACTCCCACGAATTTTACTAGCGTGTTTTCCTAGAGGGCGCAACAAGTTCCGCGCCAGCGTATTACGTCCGGCGCAGCAGAGCTACTGCTTCTGGAGGAGTCGTTGCGTCGCGCGCTGCGTTGTTTGGCCCAGTTTGAACTCTGAATTTCATTCAACTATGTCCCTGCCAAAGAAGAAATCGGCGACGACAGTCCAGTTTTCGGTGAAGACGAAATGCTGATTGAGTTGGGTGGCATTTGAAGTACCTTCGAAACTTTTCGTCGACGAGATGACTGTTGATCAAAATTCTGAAGGCGCCCTCATTTCTCCGAATACGAGGGGTCGACTTCCTTCCCGAATTTCATGAATTTTACCAATAAATAAGGTTCTTCCCCGTCACTGCCCGTGATTTCCTTAATGAGCAGAATCACCGCGTTTTTTCGTTTTCTTCCCTCCATTTCGTAGGCTCACTACAGATACACTGAGCGTACTGAGCCTATGTCGCTGCTCGAGGAAAACACTTTCACGCCGCGTGATACGTTTCGCGCTCCCGCCGACGCGAATGAGTCAATTCGGTTCGCGCTGCGCAAAAATCCGGTCGCTAGGAAAACAGGCCTTTAGGTACCTATGTCCCAAATTGGACTTAGCCAAGTTACAACTTGAAATACATTTTTTAAAGCAGGCGAAACCCATCAGAAGTACATACGCCTGCAGAGCCTATGATAACGCAATAATTATCTTGCGATGGGAACAATATTCTGAATGCCAAATCACTGGTCTGATATCGTAAATACCTACCTACATGTTGAATCTGCAGAAACGCCCGGTTGCAAGGTCGTTTCTTTGACTGAACGCCTGTGATGGATTTCAAAATTCTCCAGTCGATTCCATTTTACTATATTTGTTCTCAAAAACCGTACTACGTTAAGCTGATTTATGCAATATTATCTTCATGACTAAACCCTTGAGTAAATGGTACAGCCAAAAGTACTCTCTTGTCATCTCTAAGGCGTGAAAAACAGGGGTTGAAATTTTCAGAACGTCTTAGCTCGAAAACATTCAATAGAAGGGTATTTTTTTGACATCTTCAAATTTGTGAGACTATAGCCGGGGCGTCAACATGAGTGTGAATCATACGGTATACATCCAGCCCAGATATCATTGCTAGGGAACCGCTGATACGCATGGCTTTGTGAAATCGAGTTGGTTTTCCGTGATGTAATTTCATTCGCCCATAGAAAACAGTGATTTAAGCAGAAGGGGCATGTACATGAAAATAATTTGCAGCGTTTTAATTGTACTGTCGTTCGTTTCGGGTCACAACCGGATCTCTCTTTAGCGTTATACGTCATTTTTGAGCCTATTTTTATAAAAATTTTCGTAAATGTCTCATACATGTCCCTGATGGGAACTCAAAACGTCCATAATAAACAACAGGAGTTGAATAGGAGAGCTTCGAGCTTTCGGCCGAGTCCCGAAAATGTACCTAAATAAACTGAATTAGAGCCCTTGATTCCCTAGAAAAGTGGTTGAAATGGTTATTGGAGGCCGGCAACCACGGTGTTACCTACCTTCTACAGAGCGGCTGGGGAACCAGTGAGAATCGTAAATAATTGTACTGTCGTTAGATATATTTTCTTCTTCTCACCGTCTATAACATTGTGTGATTGGAATCTAATCGGACCTATTATTGTGCCTTCTTAGTTGTATTATGTCCAACCACACACCCTGTGGCTTTGTATTGTACTGTCGTGACCTCCAAGCTTTTGTTTTTTTGGTTTGACAAACCCTCAATCTCACTCATCTGGCGATCAATCGCAAATAACAGTCAGTTAGGGGAAATTTAACCAGCAGTAATAACAAAACGGCAGTGTGTTTCATTAGTTTAAATTTATCTGTCTGAGGACGGCCAGGTAAGAATTTTAGCTGAGGTTTGCCGAGCTCATCCAAGGCTTTCTTGTCCGGTTCATGCAATTTCAGTTTTGCTCAGCGACATCTTCACACACTTTTACATTATTATGAATACCATCGATTTGTATTATTCGAATAGCAGCGACAAAGAAAATGTGAATTTTCAGAGTTTTGGTGTACACGTGAGAAATATAGTCGACATGGGTGTTAGATCTTTTTTTACGACAAGTTTCTGAGTAAAGTTTGTCAAATAAATTGTAAAAGGTATAAGGTATTATAAAAATAAAATAAAAATAAAATTAATAAATAAAAAAACCTTCTCTTCAGCCTATAAACTGCTACCTCGCATCGTCAAAACAAGTTCAGGTAGGTGCCTACTTCTCTACGTAGTAAGTAGAGGAACATCATGGCCGAGCGTTCAGAACATGAGAAATCTTTATCTTTGGTAGGTAATATTCTATAACAACGACTACAATACAATCCTCTGTCATTTGGCCGCTACCTTTTGACGGCCTAACGACAGACCCTGCTTTTGGTTTATTTTCTGTGAATAATACACCTATGTATTCGCTCAGCAAAAAATTTTTATAACACACCCTCAAAATTTTTTCTTTTCCGTTTCAAGGTGCGTAGATTCCAAAAATGCAATGTCCGTCCGCCGTGCGCCGTACGCCGTCTACCGTACGCCGTACGCCGTCCGCCGTACGCCGTATCACGTGTACAGGCTTCATTTTCGGTCTAAAAAAGTCGTTCTTTCGCACACATGCTCCATTTGGGCCCTAGTTGTGTTCCGAAACTTTTCAGCCCGATCGGAATATACCCAGGGGTGTTATGAGTGAAAATGTGTATAAAAATAGGTACTTTTTGGTTTATTATTCTGTGAATAATACACCTATGTATTCGCTCAGCAAAACATTTTTATAACACCCCCTCAAAATTTGTTTCAAGGTGCGTAGATTCCAAAAATGCAATGTTCGTCCGCCGTCCGCCGTACGCCGTCCACCGTACGCCGTACGCCGTCCGCCGTACGCCGTATCACGTGTACAGGCTTCATTTTCGGTCTAAAAAAGTCGTTCTTTCGCACACATGCTCCATTTGGGCCCTAGTTGTGTCCCGAAACTTTTCAGCCCGATCGGAATATATCCAGGGGAGTTATGAGTGAAAATGTGTATAAAAATAGGTACTTTTTGCGTTTTAACAACATGTTAGTAACATGAGCTTTTGAGGTATCTTTTTCCATGTTTTTGAGGACGAGAAGACCGAATATGAAGTCGATTTTGACCAAAGACGCGGAAATTGAGGTTCTACCAAAGGTTCAGCTCCCAAAATTGGTTTTTTATGAGTCAAAAACCTGGAAAACTGTCTGAAATCACCATAAATGTGTACAATAACATTGGAAAAAGTGTAAACAGGTGAATCAAGACCATTAAATGCCACTACCAATGATCAAAGATGATCTTAAAAAAAAAAGCGTACCTACCTATTTCATGTTTTGGGGGCCAAAATTGGTGGAAATCATCAGAAACAGCTATTTCAATCATTCCACATGAAAGAAACAATACATTTAACAGCCAACAAAAATCTCTAGAACTCCAATAGAATAATAAACCCATGTGACAAGGACTTTGCAGCGTTTTGTGTTTTAGTAACATGTTTGTAACATGAGCTTTTGAGGTATCGTTTTCCATGTTTTCGGGGACGAGAAGATCGAATATGAAGTCGATTTTGACCAAGGAGTGGAAAATTGAGGTTGTACCAGATGTTCAGCTCCCGAAATTGATTTTTTATGAGTCGAAAACCTGCGAAATCGTCTGAAATCACCATCAATTTGTAGAATAACACTAGGAAAAATGTCAGCACGTGGATCAAGACGATTAAATGGCACTACCAATGATCAAAGATAATTTGAAAAAAAAGAAAAAAAGAGCGTACACCTACCTTATTCAAGTTTTGGGGGCCAAAATTGGTGGAAACCACCAGAAATAGCTGTTTCAATAATTTTACATGAAAGCAACAATAAATGAACAGCCAGCATTTCTGTAGGTATGTCCAGTAGAATAATAAACCCATGTGACAAGGACTTTGCAGCGTTTTTCAAGGCGCTTCAAGGAACAACCACAACACCTCACAACAGCTCTAACAGCTCTAACACCACAAACAACACCCGCGAATCCGCGAAAGTTGTCAGCACAACCCGCAGAAACTGAGAGGTTCTTCAAGGTTTCCCACGGCCTTTTACAGCAGTCAGACAGCATAATCGAATTATTGCAGTATCCATGCTCCAACCAAAGGTTTCGAAACTGTCAGTTAAGTTGGCATTGATGAACGCTTCAATTCGATACGCGACAGTTATTCATTACTGTGGTTGTCCGACTGCACGTTTAGCTTTGGCGTTGCAGTTGATGGATTTTGCTCCAGGATCAGCGCAAGGTATAACATCCCCCAGAATATAATTAGATTTATGAAAATTAGATTTCAACCTACTAAATCCGATTGGCGTTATAGACCGTTACGTTCTTCCCCATTACACCGGATGACTTGGTTCTCTTTGAAGGGGATCGGAAATCTTGGCCCCATCTCCCGAACAGCAGAAAAGGTTGCGTCGTGTGGGCCTTTGGACGTGAACTCTAGCGGAGCTGATTATGATAGATGGAAGTTGCACCTCCTTGCTCCTTCCACCTCGCCTTGCCGAGACATGTGAATGGGAGCGCTTTTGTCCACCCTCTCCACTCGCTCTTTCTATTTATCTACTTATTTCTTAAAACCTCAGCTCTCCCCTTCTTTGGATTTCTTCTAGTTATCGTTTTACTGAAAGCTATTAAAAGAATATAAAGGGCCAAGTGACCCAAGTGACGCTAAGAAGCGCAGTTGAATGAAACATAAATCAGATTTTAAGAGCGCGAGTGGTTCATTTGCATGCTCCAGGTGGGTTCAAGTAGTGCAGTTAGAACTAAACGTGGAGTTGAGCATTAGATTTTATATTTCAGGGTTGAATCCATGATGAGAAAAAGCTACCTTGGGAGTGGGTAATGAATCCAAAATCTTTTCAGCCACGCTGACATATTAATAACAATAATTTTGTCGTATATTATTTCAATGTATTGTGGATAGAAATCACAATAAACATAATTTACCATCAAATGTCACTCCCCCACATGTGAAATATTTTCTGGAACAGCCCTGAGCAGAATGTTCCAGATTATTTTCATTATTTT